>CM052134.1:6013151-6133010 GCA_028454255.1 Halictus ligatus
AGAGAGAGAGAGAGAGAGAGAGAGAGAGAGAGAGAGAGAGATAGGTATGTGTGCCGGAAAAAACGACACGCTCAGACGAGCAGACCGAGAAAGATGTCCTGGTTCCTTTCCACCATTTCGTTTCACAGCATTCCCAGATCATTCTTTTACGACGGACGGTTTAACAGATGAACGAGGCGCGAGGGGTTTTACAATCCATTCATATATCTCTCTCTTTCTATAGCGTTCTCGTACGCAGCGTTCTCGCGCGGTGCCTCGGAAATCCGGAAAAATTGGCGAAACTCTAACAACGCGATGTCTTGTCGGCAAACGATGCGCGATGCAATAAGTAGCATTCGTAGAATGTTCACTTTTACTTTTTGCGATGGTATGGCGGTGAGCCGAAGTCGTCAAGGTATTGCAATTGTCTGAATTTGGTCACGTTGGGAATGATTCGCCGATCTGTTACGCGAATTAAATATTAAAACGTTCTTCCGGAGAATACTGAATTACGAAAGTTTTTGCGATATCTCGCGTTGCACCACGGCAACGATACGTGACTCTCGGTGGACCACCCTGTGTAGGAGTTTTAAAGCGGAGAACCTGCATGGTAAAAATCTTCCGGTTCCGGGGAGGACAGACAACGTAGTGTCTATTGTTACTCGATAACGAACGTCCACGAGATTCCTGAGATTGTAACAATATGTTAGATCGTGGGGAATGGATTTGTGGATACTTCTATTTATTATCGGTCGACCGTGAAACTGAAAACTTCAAAGGTACGGTTCGTGCGCACGCCTGGTCTTGTTTCGGCTCGTACATCATTCGATATCGTAGCTTTCCGTGTTCCCCCGTGTATTTGCAGTCATTTTCTTCCAGCAAATACGCCGACGAATAAACACGCGGGTATGCCTGTTTTCAACTTACAATGCAATTTATTCTTTTCGTCGAACAATAACTACGCCTCATATTGTGTCCGAGCAGTGCTTAAATCATGGCACAACGGACAGTCACGTTTGTTCGACTGTTGCCCTAACGAAATCGCCGCTCTGTGCTTTTCGAAATTAAACAGCACACTCTGTCTTTAGTGTAGTATACCAAAGTGTATTTTGGTATATTATATACAACAATTTGCCATTTACGGATAAGAACATGCACCAAGATCTTAAAGACGAATAAGCGCAGGGGTTAATTTCATACTGCTTCACGTTAATGTTTGATGTCAAACTTCACCTCAGGAAACCAGAAATTTTTTACGTTCTTGTATGTAGTCCTGGAGATTTTGGCGAGAAAATTCCGAAAATCCAAATTTTAAGGAGATAAATAGTTCACAAGTTATGCGTGTTTAAAGTTGAACGATTTTAAGCGTTTTTTGACAGGTAAGGGCACCGCCATGTAGTCTGAAAAATGTAAAGTAAAATTTCTGGTTTTCCAAAGTAAAATGTAGCCTTATTTTGTATCGTATAGTTTTGTAACATATTGTTTTTGTAATTTCTATTGCGATAGCCTGTGCATGTTTATTGCCGCATATTTTGCCTTTCCCAGGAAACTGTTTTGCAATTTTGCGATATTATAGAAATATTAAATTACTGTAGCAGGTAACTATCACGTGCCCTATCATAGTTTGATCGATCAAACGCGTAGCATCCTTTGGTCGATAGCGGAATACCGATCAACTATGGAACCGCTGTGAAACTCATCACGAACACACCGACGCTAGGCAACGCAATTACAAGATTTCGTTTAAAGAAATGTTTTTGTTCGCAACGAAGTTACGCTACACGCGTATGGACACTACTTTACATTGCTTACAGCACGTCGCTATTACTGCTATGAAAGGCCGCTACTTTTTTCCAGCAGCGTGGTCGCGCATCGCGGGACACGTAAAAGATAGAATATTGGATCATGAAACACCCGAGCAGGAAAGATTGCACTTCGAAACTCTTGCATAACGTGAGATGACCCTGTTTATGCGGTCCTCGTTCTCGTACCGTTTCAATCGTTGTGTATAGTTCTCGTTTTTAACGGCCGATAGGAGTGAACCACGAATCAATTTTTCTGCCCGTCGAATTAAAAATCGAAATAAACTTGACGTAATTGGTTGACTGCCGATTCTTCTACACTTGTAACGTGAACGAATCGATTTATGACAAAGAAGTAAGAAACACAACAAGAAGTAATAAATCGTCGTGTTATTATTTGTTGAAATAGAGACCGTCACAATCGTACATATGTAAGTTCGTCGCAACTTCGAAGTTTCAGGAATCCTTCAATAGGTGTCTTGCAAGTGCCTAACTTTGTTCGCCATTAGTGTGCACCGTAACCTGTTCTCGTTGCACAGCGAGCGCCTAACGAAATTCGAATGCAGAATTGGAATGGATCGTTGCTTAATTAGCAGCAGCTCCGATTCTCGAAAATCTAGCGTGACAACTTCCCGAGTTGTTTTTTCTGTTTTAATTAAGGATTTTAAAATCTTGGTGTTGTAATTGTGGGTGACACCAATTATTAAATTCAGATCTGTCAAAATCCAAATTCAAATATATGATTTTCCTGTCTTATTCGAACTAAATGTTTTATTACTTTTAAGAGAGTTTAACAATATACCACGATTCGATAAAATCCGAAAGAATGAATTGTAATCTAATTAGAAGATTTGTTTAACCTACATTTGGAAGAGGAAATGCAAAAATGTAATCGCAATTATTAGCTCCTCATAAAGGACCAATTTGAGAACCCACATGATACAGAAACAATTCAAGTGCAATTCAGTTCGATTTATCATCAGTACTACAGTGAATTCTCGATATATGTCAACAACATGGGTCTTGTCAATGTCGTGTATCGTCCAGGAGACATAACCCGAGCTGTGTTATGTTTGCACTCCTCGGTATACCGTGCAGTAGTGGGGATAATGCCGCGACGTTTAGCATCCAGGCCTTGGCGACATATACAGAGAAATCACTGGTCTGACAATTGAGTGTAAACTATGTCCACACTGAAGCAATATCCAGCGACTGTCGCCTTGTTCTTCTATTGTTCGGCAACAATGTTGTCGGTTCAGTGTGGACGCAGTTTAAGATTGTAAACTGTCATACAGTTATGTTTTCAAAAAGACTTGCAAGATTCACAGAAATACATGACATGGCAATGGCGACGTCTCGATACGTGAAAAATATGGTAAAAATAAATTTAAAAAAAAAGAATAAAAATGAACTTTTACACAACTGTACAGAGACACGAATTAACGTGCGAATTGCATGAACGTTAACAGCCAATTACCCTGGAACGTCATAATTTAAAACCCGATAATGGAAATTCTTTCCCGCTGAGCCAAATGTTTCGCACAGATATTACGAATTTCAACGAAAATTTCATCAATCACGGTAAAAATTCGAATTTTAACACTAGATTTACGGGACCCGTTTAAATGACGGATTCTAGTATTTTTAATTTAATACTATTAAGATTCTAGGATGCATACATAAGAAACTATTTAGCAAATTTATTTCTTTGGGTATATATTATTTTTAAAGTATTACTAAAAATGTGGCTAGCACGTTCTTGTTATTTTTGTGAAGTAATGCAAAATAGTCGCTTTTCGTGCTCCGCAAACCTAGCGTTGAATATCGCTGCGATGCAAAAGGCGGAAACGTCGCGGGAAATTAGCACTGGGCCAGTAGCGACGCGGCGGCTGCTCGAAATCTCTATTGATTCATTAGCATTGTTAACGATAATCCATTGTTGGCAACGCTGCGCGGCGCGGCACGGCGAAGACCCGACGCAACAATTCGTCCATTTCTAAAGAAGCCTATTTTTACCGGCGTCCCCGAAACATTGTGTTACACGCGCGGCGCCCTTATTAAAGAATACAGCGCGTGGGCGCGACACGAGGCGTGCACTTTTGTCTTTTTTTCTGCCGAGCGATTCAACTGTGAATCTCGCTAATTGGACGTCCTCGGTAATTTATACGATCGCGGTAGGCAACAGGAACGGCGTATGACGTTTCGTTCCGTCGCGTCGAGGCTTTATACGCGCACGAGTAATCGGAGACTCCTTTACGACCGTGAACCTCGCTTAAAACCGAAGATATATTTCATCCAGCCGTCTTCACGTACTCCTTCAACGTTTCGTTGCTCTGTCCCTGAGCCGGTGTCGCTTGTCTCCCTGTCTGCGCGCACCGTTATGATACGTCTTCGCGATGCTTTCTTTCCCTTGCCAATTTACTAGACGCGCGGCGAATCACGGTACAGTGAGCTCTCGATATATGTCAACGGCACGGTCTTGTCAGCGTCGTGTATCGTCTAGGAGACATCACCCCAGCCGTGTTACATTCACACTCCTCGGTATACCGCGGAATAGCGGGGATAATTCCGCGACGTTTATCATCCAGGCCTTGGCGACATACAGTGACTCCCACTAATATTCGGACGCTTTTAAAAATTGTACAACTTTGTTAACATTCCACGTGAATTTTTTGGAGAAGTTAGTACAATTGGCTTTGCTACGTAATGTGAGAAAAATATTTTACAAAAATTACAACTGGTCGAAATTGCAGAGAAAATACTAAAAGTTGTATTTTGCAACTTTTCTATGTGTACTTGCGTTGAAAATTCAGAAAGTACGATTTGTAGGTCTGTATGAATTATACGTATTCTGAGAATTTCATCAAAATCGGTCAACAATGAGCAATCGGTTTCAATGAGCTACAGATGTTCCAAATGATCACATTAGAGCGAAATTCCCTGACAAGGCCAAAATTCTGCGACATTCATCCTTAAGTTTTTTTATCGTGAAACGTTTGTAGCTCATTGCGACGTTGACCGATTTAGATGAAATATTCAGAATATGTATAATTGGTACAGATGTACAAAACGTACTTTTTAAATTTATGATATAAACTCGCATAAAAAAGTTGCAACATACAACTTTTAGTACTTTCTCAGCAATTTCGACAAATCGCAATTTTAATCAGACATTTTTCTCACGTTACATACGAATCCAATTGTTCCAACCTCTCCAAGTTCTATAGTCCAATACAGACAAAGTTATGCGATTTTTAAGAGCGTCCGAATATTAGTGAAAGTCACTGTGCACTGAGAAATCACTGTAACACTGGACGCGTCAGTGAAAGCTTTTAAAAATCTCCGATGAACCTATCGGGTCATCGGGAAGACCGGAGACATTTTTTCTCTTGAAAATGCTACCAATTGAAGCGTCTGAACATCGGAACATTTTCTTCGCGAACGAAACCGTGCTACGGGAAAAACTGTCCGTTCTCGTTGCGGCACTTCTGACGTTTTTCGCGGGGAACACGCGGCGTTGAAAGTGGGCAGAAAGAGGCAAGACGAACCCGAGAAAGTTTCGCGTCGAACGTACACGCGGCCCGTAATCCGTGGGGGCCATTAAGACGGTGCTATCAAGGGGAACCGTGATAACGAGCGCGCGCACTTTCATACACGGGGGACGGCACGGCATCGCGCGGCGTAACGTTGTCGCTCGTAAAAGGAGCCTCCGCGTTGCCCGTAAATTCCATAAATTTCTCGTTGGTAAACGACAGCGTCCGACCGGTAGTCGGTGCCGAGGTCAGCAGGGAGTGTATCTTTTCGACGACATTTGCGGGATAGCGCAAATGAATTTGTTCGTAAACACCGGTGACCTTCGGCCACGTCGCCCGGACCCGCAGGTTTCCGGGTGGACTCTCTCGCAAGAGAGGGACGCCGGCAGAACATCTACAGGGAGATGCGGTGCAGTGAATATTTCATTAATCTTTATCCTCTCCTTCGCGACACACCGCGATAACGGTTTCCTCCGTGCTGATGCGCGAGTTTTACCCGATTTTTCGACTTTATTCGACCCTCTGATTGGGTGTCCTGCCCGTTGAAATTGCTACGGTTACATTGTTTGCAACCTAGAAAATCTGTTACAGTATTCTCTCCGGAACTGTCGGAAAGATCTCCACCGTAACTGTTAACACGTTATTCCCGCCATTGGGGGATCCCCCCTGGATCCAGTCAAGCGGTGAACACGCTCGACGACCAAGTCAACGAGGGGTCGAGTATCGGTGAGACTCACACTGATGCAAGCGAAAGATTGTATCTTCTATAATGTTTTATTTGTTTTTGTGAAACTTTTACCATCGCGTTCGTCTCGTTTCTCTAATTAGAACGACACCAAACACGGTACAGTTACGATCGTAATTGCTTGTGTAACAAGCGAAGTTGAAAATACGCGCATCTCTACCGTAAATGTCAAGTCAAATAATTTTAATAGTAATTACATCGTGTTTGGTGTTATTTTAATCAGGAAAACGAGGTTAACAAAGTGGCGAAAGTTTCATTCACGAAAAACCAAAAACGAGAAATTTCGTGCCATTTATTTTACCCAGCTGTGATAATGGTAACGCTAGACTTTGTTTCATCGAATATTTCTTTCCAGGGGTAGTAATTCTAGTACCTAATACGAAAATAAATAATCACTTCGAATTAACCATTGGAACAGAATTTCGGAAATAATCTCTGAAAATATTTGATTTTAAATACTATCACGGTCCAGCACTGAACAGTAGGAACGGAGCAATAAGACTGTCCATAACGGGAAGTTACTACCGCTCGATCTATACAGGTTCACCCGTGAATCTATAGATCAACCGGCAGATCACTGGCGCTTTCCTATCGCGTACGTTTGAATTACAATTATTATCGGCCGGCAGGAATAAACAAATACTTTACTCGGTGCGCACGGATTATCTAAATAACAAAAACAATACAGGGGACTGAGTCACGTGTTCAGAATGCGAGATAAACATTGGTATCGCAGTCGTGGCTGAAAAAAAAATCGATTTTTCCGCTGCACAGGCCGCGCGGCGCTGGCAGAACACGACTTGTAGCTGGAAGGGTCTTCTGGTCTTATCTGAT
Source organism: Halictus ligatus (assembly GCA_028454255.1). Lineage (NCBI taxonomy): Eukaryota > Metazoa > Arthropoda > Insecta > Hymenoptera > Halictidae > Halictus > Halictus ligatus. The sequence goes on from CM052134.1 coordinate 6,020,045, forward strand.
CGAAGATGGACGCCTCGTCGGAGATTCTCAGACGTTGTACGATCGTCGGAAGATCGGCCAGCAGAAGTATCCGGTCTATGAACAAGCTTCCTGACTGGACACGGCAATTAATCTTAATGGCGCTGGCGTCGACCATGTCTGTCACCTGGCGAACTGACGCCAATTAATCTAATATGCTATTGATATTATAATTAGACCGTCCGGATGATTCACGGGCTCTTTCGTCGTCATTTAAATCACTGCGAACCACGGGATACTTGTTTCGTGTCATTTTCGTTTGCTACACGTGGGGCAGCTACTCATTAGTGTAGTGGTAACGTATTGTGGGGCAGTTTCACATACTCTGGGTCAACTTTGTGATATTTTCAACAGGAAACTGCGCGCAAACGTTCACTGGCCGATTCTTGTAAATATATTTATTTACGTTACATATATTTTTACAGAACCGGTAAAACGAATTTCAGTTTGTTATACGCGCTCATTTGTAGAAGGAGAAAGTGTCTAGGTGGCTAGGTTATATCTATAATAACTAATTAATATATATATAATAATTATTAATTTTAGGTTCCTAATCTCTTTATTTGAAATCGCTGTGTCTTCATCAATTTTAAAAATTTTAACGTTTTATTATTATTTAACGCAAGGAAATCATAATTCTAGGCTAAAATACCACCCTTGTTAATAAAAATGTGTATTAAATAAAATTTGTGTTCAAAATAATTGCACTGGACAACTTGTCACGTGCAAGCGCCGTTTGGATAAAAACGTGCCAGCAGGTCTGTTTATGATTGACCGTTTCTACTTATTGCTGCGTATGATATCCTGTTTTTTGAACGAAGGGATATGACGTCACTATCAGTTGTAATATCTGTTCATTCTATTACAATCACTCTAGACGGCGGCGGATTTTCGATGGATAAATAATATATCATTGCTCGCAGTTTTATTGCGATTTTAGGTCTATTAACTTTCAACAGTTTTGGAAGCCATAAATATCCGCAGATTTACAGCCCACTGATGAAATTTAATCACGCCTACGTTTCCTATGGGGTTTCTAATGGGGTTTCAGCATACATAGATTCTATTACGTGTAACTTAAGAGTATGACATTGACTGTGGCGTTGATCTATTTCTAATGAAATCGACGGCGATTTTGTTTTTAATAAAATCGACAGGGATATTTAGCATCCAATTAAATCGAAGAAAAAGAAATATTTACTTTCACACGTGTTGATACAGTAATTATTAACGAATCGGTTATTTTATGAAAGCAATTTCGATTATTATCGGGCGCCGTCACAGTAAAACGCCGTCGCAGTAAAAATACGGAACGTGTGAATAGATGAAATGTCAGTAGGTGCTCGAGAACTAGAAGTGGGTTAAGTCAAGATGACGGGAACGTCCGAATCGATTTAAAGACACTAACTGTAATACTGAAAGAAGAAATATATCATCGTAAGTTCGACCAACAGTTCATACTTCCGGTGCTGCGACAAGGAAAGTTGCCATAATCTCCAAACGAAACGCTGTTTTACTTGTTACAAGTTGACGATCGTTCAAACTTCCGCGCTGCAAAGTAAAATTGTCTCTAACTTCGTATTTCTGGGGTATAACATCCGTATCGATCTACTCCATAATTAATAGATCAGGTAAATGATTCTTTCATTGATCACGCAAGACTGAAATTATTTTAGACCAGGGCGTAGATTACACGCGGTAAGAAATAACTGAAATATACGCAGGAATTACTATTACAAACTGCTGTCCTTGGAAAATTCTAGAGATATTGTCCGCGTAATTGCGTCAATCAAGGAGAGGAATCATACAACATCACGGCTATGGAATAAAACAATTCTCTATAGAATATATCACGGCAGAAATGAGCGGTTACTAAATTGCACGAAGTAGTATCGATAAAATTGTTTAGTGTTAACATATATTTTTCGACAGTATACAGCCTATGCAAGAGATTTCCCTGGGGGGACGGTTGAATTTTTGTTCGATCAATTCTTATTTGTATTTCATGTTATAATCATCCCGCCGTACGCTACACAATCAATTTCACCAATAAATAACCGTTATTCAAATATCGGCGCACTATAATCATACTTATTTTTCAATATCCATGTTGCGGCTGTGCGCGAGCCTCGTAAAGATACTTATTCCGTTCCCAATAACATACTTATTTGTATTTTATACGAAACCGGTAACCTAACCGATCTATAAGCGATATCCCTCTTCGTTTACCTTTCAGCTGCAACTCTTGTTCAAAGTAAAACGATCGCACAGTTTATTAACGTCGATTATAACAACAACTGACGCGATTTATTGGGTTTTAAAATAAACACACTCGGTTACTTTCAATTATTCGATCTTCTCCCGTTTGTTAACAAAGTGAACAATTACGATCAATCAATCGTAAAATCGACCAATTGGTTACAATGTTTTTCGATGGTTTTTCTCAGCGTTGGAGTAATAAGCGAATAAAATGGCATTCCGTGCTAGTTTCCGATTGCGAACGGATTTAATCGCGCCGATTCAATTTTCCAGAGACGCAAATTTTGCGGAAAGCGTCCACGCAGCGCGAAGCGTCACGTTCGCTTTTACCATCTGCAACCTAGGCTTCTATCGATGCCAGTCTGACATCTCTAGCCCCGAGCGAATAGTAAGTCAGTAAATTATACGGAAGCACCTGCATAGCTTGTCTCTATACACGAGATATTCATAGCGTATTAATTTTCCAGCGTACGCTCTAAATGTGTATAATCACTAGTCCACAAGATAACGACCTTTCTTTTTCTGCGCGAACTGGAAGTCCTGGTTAACGAGGGACGCGCAGGGAAGATTGTATCGTCGACTTCATAATTCTATTCGAAGGAAACGCCAATGAATGCGCGTCGAAGATTCGTCTTCTTTCCATCTTTAACACTAGGTTCACGAAGCATTGAAAGTGGCAAGTTTGGATTATTTTATAAAAATATCAAGAGTATATTCAGCCAGATTTTTAGCAGCTTATATCGTAATATATGTTCCAAGGAAGAAATGTGTTAAATAAATTTCCTGTAAATGCATTTTATTACAATAATTGTACCTTACAAAATGTAGAACCCGTGATGTTGACGGGTCACGTGAATCTAGTGTTAACGTCGTATCGACTATCGAAATTTTATGCACCGGTGACAGAAAGTTTCACAAATATGTTCTTAAGGAATAAAACATATTATACGGAAGCCATACATTCATTATCCGTTTCCCCTTTAATAACAATTTTCTCCGCTTCGGAACCTGTTTGCGTTTAGGGTCACGTGAGCACACAGGTATATTGTTCTGTTGGTATATAAATTGATTAACAAAATGGGCGAAATGAGGAGGTAAATGTATAGGCTGTATTTTTATCGAAAAGATTGCGTAATTCTGTTTTTGTAATTTATATAAATTTTGTAACTCTCTTTATTGGACTCCGAGGTAAAGAGGCAATAAGGATCGAAGTGCAACATTTTTCAAATTCTACCGAAAGTATTTACTATAGGAAACAGAGCTCTTCGTTAAACTTCACCTCGGTAATCCAGAAATTTTTAACTCTTTCCTATATAATCCTGTACATCTTGACGAGAAAATACCAAAAATCGAAGTTTTTCAAGGCGTGGAGTTCACTGGTTTAAAACTGACGCGTGTTCAAAGTTGAGCGATTTCACAACTTGGATTATACCTTTTCCCTGGAATCCCGTATGTGATTCTCTATATTTTGATCACTGTTTGTCCTAGGAAAAAGTGTAATGTTCAACTTTAAACGCGAATAACTTTTGAGCCAATGAATTCCTTGTCTTAAAACTTCGATTTTTGGCAGTTCGTCGTCAAGATGTACATGAAAATACAACAAAAAATTAAAAATTCCTGGGTTGCCAAGGTGAAGTTAACCCAAACCTTCCAACATGTCGTATAGTAAGGTAGTTTCTTAATATGAACGTTTCCCACAGGATAATTTAGTTATCTAGGCATGCCAAAGAGCGCAAAGAAAAGATTTAGAAGAGAAACGTAACTTTATAAACAGTCGCGTCGCTATTTAAGTTGACGCGGTCGAATTTGGAGTACGCGATGCTGTTTTTTTTTTAAATATGGTTTGCACCTGACTTTCCTGGTCTTCTGTTTCTGTTTACAGTAGGCATGGGTAGTGCCACAGTCAACTGTAGAGTTTCAAAACGAAAGTAACGCGGAAAGTGTAATAATTACAAATTTTTGAAATTCTTGTCAAATTTTCCCCAGACGGAAAGTAAGTTGACGCCAACAAATTTTTTATTTTTAATACAAATTCACGAGTATAATTACATATTAATTAGATTAGTATACGTGGCTAATTATATTAGTACAACATTTTTAGCATGTAATATCTATGATAACAAATAGTTGTTATTTGTAGTATGCCTAAAACTAGGGAATTACAAGCATTTGAGAGAATTCAAATTTATAAAAGAAGAATGGATGGAAAGAGTTTGCTGCAAATAACTGTGGAGTTTGGAATTTCCAAAGAAAGCGTTCGGAAAATATGTGCAAATTTAAAAAACACAGGTAAACCTGGAAATATGATAAGAACAGGTAGGAAGAGAAAAACATCTGCTCGTCAAGATTGACAAATTGTTAAGGAAGTTTAAAAAATCCCTTCATTAGTGCAAGACAAATAAAATTTGTCATTGCCGATATCCGTTACGCAAATTAAATTACGCATTCATGAACAAAATTTACATGGATGGACATCAAGAAAAAGACCTTATATTTCTAAGGTAAATGCTCAAAAACGTTTACATTTTGCAAAGGAGCATTATAAAAAACGAATTTCGTCTTGGGAGTCAATAATATGGGGCAATGAATCTAAATTTGAATTACTTTCAAGTAAAAGAAGGAAATATGTTTGGAGAAAAGAAGGTCAGACATTAAAAAAAAATGAATAATATCCACTATTAAACACAGCGGTGGCAGTACAATGGTATAGGGTTGTTTTAATAACAATCACGTTGGAAATTTAGCAGTCATCGATGGAAAACTTACTGCTTCCAAATACATAGAATTACTGCAAGAAAATTTATTTCCATCTATTGCAAAATTTGGAGTTCAGAGGTCCTACATGTTTTTGATATTAACAAAAATTAACAAATATGAAAAATGTGTTAATTTTATTACTGTTTTGTTATAAAAAGAAATGACTATCTCGATTAGAATTATAAAGACTGAATAAACATATTATTGTTACGAACTAATATTGCATTCATACTTATCACAGTTGTTTACCTACATTCTTATGCATACTACAAATAACAATTTATTATTATAAATATTGCATGCTAAAATTATTTTACAATCAGCTAAATGAAATAATATAATTAATAAGTAATTATAGTTACGAATTTGTATTAAAAATAAAAAATTTGTTGGCGTGAACTTACTTTCCGACTGGCGAAAATTTGACAAGAATTTCAGAAATTTGTAATTACTACACTTTCCGCGATACTTTCGTTTTGAAACTCTACAATCGACTGTGGCACTACACATGCTTACTGTAAACAGAAGCAGAACTCCAGGAAAGTCAGGTACGAACGATATTTAAAAAAAAAACAGCATCGCGTACTCCGAATTCGACCGCGTCAACACTCCAAGACCTAAATCATGTTATATGGCAATGCCCAGACTATGAAAATGAACGTAACACATTGGAAACAAAGCTCCTCAAAAGCAAGTACTGCTTCCCTCTTTGTATTAGTTCCTTCCTATGTAAACCTGATATAAAAGGACTGAAAATTATTTATAATTTCCTTAAACAATGTTCCGTTAGAATTTAGAAACAATGTAAACCTATTTAGTGTAAGCCAAATGTAATAACACTGTACTTGCTATATCAACCACTTGGTTTAAAGCAACAAATAAATAAATAAAATACCGACGCGACCGTATTTCCGAAAAACACCTCGTCCAGTAGTTGGAGAACTTAACCGCTGTTCCCCGTGACAGCTGCAGAAAACTTTTCCGCGGAAGGTCCGCGTTTTCGTGACGAGTGCGAGCGGGTTAATGCGAGGTCACTGTTATTTGTTTCCGCGAGCGTAACCGCGCCACGTGACACGACGGAGACGCCGCGTCTCGGCGCGTCGTCGTGAAGGGTAACACTGCCGGGAAGTTCTGTTTAAGCGGGTCCTTTCCCGGTTTAAAGGAGCGAGGGAAGTTCGCGGAGAGTTGCGACGTTTCCTCGAGTGTATTAGGAAGACCGCGCAAAACCCGCCGGTCGAGGGCTCTGTACACATCACTGCCGTGATGTTTGTCCGCAAATAGAATTTCCTCGCGTCTTTATTCACTAATAACGTGGCCTGCGGTTGCCGTGTTCGTCGACGGAGCTGGCCTCGCTTTCCGAATAACCGGCGAACACCGGGGCTTCAAGCGCTTTCGCAACCGGACTCGAAACGTAGCCCCGGCCACAATGACGTTTCGAAAAGCGTTGCGGGGCTGTGCGCTTTTGCCGCCAAACCCCGGCCCGTTATGCGGGATTTACGGCAGATATACGTCCCTCATTCTCTGACGGTCGATCTTCAGTTTGCGCTCAGCCACGCGCACTCTCTCTCTCTCTCTCTCTCTCTCTCTCTCCCTCTCTCTCTTATTTACTCTAGCAAATTACTGACACTGTGCTCCTGTTTGACAGAGATATGGAACTACCGTTTGCCAGTTTGCGGGGAAAGAAGCGCCGTTATCGCGTTACCCGTCCGATCCCTCGACACTCGGTTACGTTTTAACGTGTTGCACCGTTTCACATGCCAGCGCGATTCCCTTTAAGCGGTTAAAACAGCGGCCGTCTGGAAAAATCTCGAAAATTTTTCAGTTATTCTACGTTCCTTTAATCAGCCGTTCTGTCGGTCGTTCTTCTGTTCTTTTATAAATTCAATCTGATTCATTTAAAGTTTTTACAAACATCTCAATCATGCTATATGCTCCAGCGTTGGAGGTACAACCCGTGGCAAAAAGTACACGATCAGTTAAGTGTGTTTGACGTGTGTACGCGTCGAACCAAATCTCTATTATGGAGCGTCCGACGTGTACACTTGTCGTGATAAATATAAAATTACCATCGACTATGAAAACTCGAAATTTTAATAAAATACAATAAGAATATTATTTGGTGGGATGTTTCCTTGTAGTACCAATAGGACTGCTAAGTATTTTATACGGAGGGGGGAGTGATTGGCTCGTGACCCGAAACCAATTCCATACGTAAACCACGAGTGATTTGCGAAGAAATTGCCTAAAAATTTAGCTGGGTATTGCTTACACAATACCTACAATGCAGAGTCCTAGATAAAAGAAAAAAACACACACACACACCGAAACCGAAATATCACACCGAACTCAATGGAAATTCTTGATAATATTTTCTTTCTACATGTGTATTCCTTGTTTTTGTATTTTATTATTATTTCAGAATTTTTGAGTTTATAGTAGCAATAACCTCTTCAGAAATAAATTGTTAAGTTTTTATTTAATAAAAATGTATTTCATCCTCGTTCTTCATAAATTTATAATGGACCATTTCGCCTTGCATTCAACGCGTACGCACGTCATTGCTTGATTTTAATTCCGCACACTGTGGGGAGTTTTTAAAACTAAATTCCACACTTAATTGGTTAAAATTGAACTCAACAAGTTGAACTTTTCTGACGTGTTACAAGAATTAGTTCAGTAGATAATAGGCAAACAAAATTTTGCAAAAGTTCCTATTGGTCAAAATTGCTAGGAAAAAGACTAATAATCTGCTTTTTTAACTTTTTTGTCTGAGCCTGCAGTTGAACTTTATCGAAAGCATTTTCTAGATTTATGTCAATTATATGCACGTCGAAAATTTCACCGAAACCGGTTAAGGTTGTCATGAGCTGTAAATGGTAACAAACGATTTTTAAATGACAGCCCATCTGTAATAAATTCTTATTAGTTTTTTCATTTATAAACTATTGATGTTTGAAAATTGTAAATACAATCTGTATAATGAGAGATTTTTGCTTTTTCAAGCAAAAAATATTTTCTGAAGCAGTTGCTTTGCCCCAAAAATTTTGTAAACTTTAGAAAAGTGGTTCGGCAATATCTCATAGTCTCCACTCAACAATATTCGCTCGGAAAAATAGTTTCCGAGTGGCCCTATAAAGAGCTGCTTGGTCGCAGTGTTGCAAGAACAGTATTCATAATAAAGCAGTATCTAGTATCTGCAGGAGAAGTTGCTGCAACGTTCTGACAACAATACGAGCCATTCGGAGGCATTCTACCTTCTTAGGACAATCGCCGAAGGTAAAGATAAGATAAGAAATTTAACACCACTTGCGTTGGAAGACGTACTATGCACGTCGATTGTTGAGTGTTCCCAGATGTGGACACGGCCGTGGATTGCTGGTCGCCTGATCTTCCCAGCCATAGTAAAGGACGTAATAATTTCACGGTTCAGCAGTTAGCAAGTGGCACTTCGCCGTGTCGTAGGCCGAGAAGTGTGCTTCTTACGAATTTTTATCAATTTAATGTTCGAGCTGTTTCCGAGATGGTCGCATAATCCGGAAGCGGATGACTTTACAGGAGACAATAGATCGATAACGTGACATTAAACTTTCCCTTTCGAGATTTCGTTTAAGATGTAATCCACTTCGAAAGTTTCCCTGATACGCGGGGCATTATCCTGGTAAGCAGTTCTTTTTACGACTTTGATAAACTTTACAATTTGTCCTGTGGCACGCAGTAGAAACGACGAGTTATGATCAGACGCGTTGGCTGACACTAGCATGCTTCAGTAGCGTGCCTTAAAGCTCGACTTACTACAACAAACTTTCGAACGAAGACATGTATCTCCTCTTTTTAGTTATACCATTTCTTAGTTTAGTCATTTACAGAACACAGTATTTGTCCATATTTCGAAAGATTTTGCGATTAAAACATTCCATGACAACATGAAAATATACAAATTTGAATAATGTCATTCAGTGAATTTTTGCATTCGGTGTGGAAACAGTTTTTGGAAGTATCTATCAAAGAAACATTCAACATCAAAATTTTACCAAATATCAGTAGGTTTCGTTAATTTCCATTAAATTCTTTTTTTGGTTATACTGCGTAGTCCTTTTTTATTAACCTTTCGGAGGGTAAGGCAGATGTAACATTCGCATTGGATGGAACTGTATATTTACTTTTTTCCACTGAAATTTTTTTTTACCCTTCTGACTTTAATATCTCGTCCTGAGAAGGATTAACTCTCCGAAAGCGTATAGACCGCGATGAACGCGACAGACGGATGTACAGTCATTTTGACCCAAAGCAGAATTTCCATTTTACCCGGATTGCGAGAAGGAATTGTGCATAAAATTTGAAAACGCATATATTACATTTACATACAACTGCACACACATCGACAGAAAGTTTGGAATCACTTGGTAAATTTATGGGAACATGATTGTCGAGTCAACAAACTTCACCGAATAAGAATAATTGCTTGTTTTGTAACTTGTGAAAACTGAGAGTTTCGAGAGTTGTTTTCAAAAACTTCAACTCTGCGAAGGCAAAAATTGATCGTACCAGTCTTGCAAAAATTTACAAACGAATATAATGCATTGTGTACTTAGTTTCCACCACTGTAAACATTCTTGTGCTTTGATAGGAATAATTAGATTGCTGATTTCCATACAAAATTGTCTGCATTAATTTGAAGCAACGGGGCCTACACTAACATTCCTTATCTTAGTAATTGTAATTAGCTGAAAATAATACTGTACACTGTTTTCCATTTGATCGACTCATCCCAGGTTTATCCTAGAAGTGGCTTTCGGGAAAAAAGGAAATATAAGAAAAATTAATTTTTAATGATAGACCAGGAATTGTGGCACCAATGTACGTAACAGTGAACGTGTTGATAAAAAAAAAATAAATAATAGCTGAGCTTTAATCCAAGGCACTTTAGAGGCGCATGCGAGAAACGGGGCCAGGCTGGTCATTCATTGACGGCTGTTGTGTTTCATATTACCAGAGGCAATGAAATGTATCGACGGGTATTGTCCGGGATCGGGGACGCGAGCGAATGAATCAAGCGACATTAAATTCTCATTAAACAGCACCCGTACCCCGTCATCGTCGACTAAATAAGGATTTAATGAAGAAAGAAGGGCCCGCCGCTATAAAATGAATTTTCCGTTACTCCGTGCGTCGGACCACAGAATCCTGATTCCGCCGGCCATTTTTCATCGTCATCGGGCTCACTCCGAAACTGGGAGAAAAATCTCGGCACCCGGGAATCCCGGGGTCTAACGGGAAGAATGAAGAGCTCGTTAATACGTGTCTTCGGCACTTAGTTATCTTAAACGGTGTCAAACGCGCCGAGCTATGGGGTTGGGCGATAAATTCTCCGTGGTTTTAATTTGCCAGTGAATTCTCCCTTGAAAAGGAGAGGGCGGTCGGGGAGAGGAGTTGAGAGGGGGTTGGTGGGGGTAGAGAGAAGTCGAGCAAGGAGAGCAAAAGACGAAGAAAGGAAGGGAAGCCGGAGCCACTGACGTATTAAAATGGCCAGGCATAGATGCAATAAATTATATCTTTCTCGAGGGGTAGCGGCTTGCGTCACTTGAAAGAAAAAAAAAAGAAAAAAGAAGAACGAAGCGGGGGAAAAAGTTTCAGAAACGTATAGCCGCCTGAAATTACTTTTCTTTGCTTAGCGAGGTCCACGCCCGGCGACAAAAGAAGAAGAGGAACACGCGGCGACTCCCTGCGAATTTGTTTGTTGAAAGCGAGGCGGAATTAGGTGTTCCCCATTACTCATGCCGGTCGTTTAATTGGTGTTCACGGTTCCCGGTTGTCTAGTAACAGTTTCTGACGTTTAGCAATTTCACCCGCGATAATTTCGTATCCTCCGTAAACGTTATCGCAGACTGCTCCATCGTTACGGACTTGTACAAAAATTGCAATTTGTCGTCGTCACGGGGTGCTGGCATTTTTTTCGCAGGAGGAAGCGGTAGATCGAACAAGTTTGCGAACCACCAGTGTTTCTGGTACACTCGAGACACCGCGTACAAAGCGGACACAAAACCCCGCATCCTTGGGAGATCAGAAACAAACATGTTTTCGTTTCACGCGTCCCGGTTGCGCGACATCATTCCCCCCACTCTGCAAAGAAAACCGTTCATGTTTACCGGGTGTTTGACCAGCAAACAAATGTTCCTTCGATCCCCCGAGATTCATGGACTCGTTGCGACGGTGGTGGAAAACGGGCCGGGCCGGGCTGGGCGGGCCGGGCTGGAGGAACATGCAAATTTTCAATTTTGCGCACGACGAAGCTGTCCGAGCACAAAAGGAAACTCGATCGTTTTACAATGTTGCAGAGAAGCACGGGAAGGGGTAAGTTCGTCCGTGCTAACCCCCGAAGGGGTGGGCGAGTCAGTTTTAATGAAAGTTCCCGTATCGAATCGTGGAAGAACAGAGAGACTGACGAGAGCAGACGCTCGCCAAAACGAGCAGATGAACCGTAAACGTATAATAATGCTGCTAGTACTGAGCCACCCCCACCAAAACCCCTTCTAACCCTCTGCCACCCCGCACTCTCTCTCTCTCTCCCTCTCTTTCTCTCTCTCTCCACCCTCTCTCTCTCTTTCGCTTTAGGACCGGCTACGTTGGATTCTCAATATTCTCGTTTATTACCGGTGGTCCCTCGCTTTACCTTGCACTTTACGGGTAGGGTATTTCTTTTGCTACGAGCGTTCGTGGCAGCCTGTCCGGACCGACGACCACTCTTCTCGCGGTCGATGCAGCCCACCCCTGAACTTGGCTGCGGGATGATTATCGTCGAGACAGGGAATCGTGCCAAGACGGTTGCCTTTGACATTTGCCGGCCCCGTTCCAACTTTACATTTTACTGACCCGGCCTTTCAAAGATTACTGCAATGCCTGTGCGCACGGATTAGCTGTTGCTCTCTCTCTCTCTCTCTCTCTCTCTCTCTCTCTCTTTCTCTCTCTCATCTGTGTTACGAGAATGAAATTCTGAAACGTGCGTGCGGGGAGATCTCTCTTGCCGCACTTCCGATGCTGAACAACCGTCCGGCGGATGCGAGATAGCCTGTCACGAGCGATCACCTTGGACTCGGGAAATTATACGAGTCGGGGCCCCCGTAACTATTGCCAACATAGATTTAATATTAGCCCGACGCGATTTTAATTTAACTCAATCCAGATCCACCTGTGGTCCCGTTGCAAGAAGCTGCCGCCGCGGCGGTAGGGGGCTAACCGTGTTATGGGTTTAAGTAATGGAACCGTAAAATGTTAGTGGATTCCTTTACATGCCGGTATTTAGAGCAACCGGCCGACTGTTTAATGTTCCGTGATTTGATTATGCATTAAGGCTCCTCGGAAGAAAAATGCCCTGCACGCATGATTTTCTAGAGACGTGCTGCAACACGAAAATGACGGGTTAGAACGGGCCGAGAACTTTATTTCGGGACGGGTTCTCAGGAATTTAGAATATTATAGTTTATCCCGCGATAGTTAAAATTGTAGCGCATGTGCTTGAAAACCCATAAATTTATTGGCCCAGAATATATCGGGTCACTGATCTGAAGTCGGAAGTATTATTAATTAGAATCGCGTAGCGATACTGTAGGGAACCATCGAACAGATGACGATTGCAAAAATTGCGCAATGTTTTCCAATGTTTACGAGAGAAATCAATTACATTGATAGCTCGGCGCTTCGAATATTAATGCTGCAGCTTATGTTCAAACGGAGTGGCTTAATTAGAATGGGTTAAGCTAATACGATAAAGTGGCCAGGATAAACATAAATGAATTATCGCGGGAAGGAATCTATGCGCGGAGCTAGCATGAAAAGTATACGTCAGAGTATAATTACGTACAATTATTTCTCGGCAAGTGAGTGACTAGCATTTAGCGTGTATTCGAATTATCGATCTATCCTGATTTTAATATGAAAAGATGCATGTCGCGGAATGAATGAGGCACACCATCAACCGTGATCCTTGCAATTCTGTTCGCCCTATTCATATGATAATGAAAATTAATGCGTTCCGCTCTTAATATGGCCGCACTCTATTATCCCTGTAGCTGTACATCATTGATGTTTCGATGTTTGTACGACCTACATACAAGGTGTCCGAAAATCCACCGACCCAACACAGCAAGCTAACCGATTCATCTCGAAACAATGGAAAATAGTCTAGGAATATTCCTAGATAAATTTGACCCGAAGCTTTTCGGAATACTCTGTATGGACGATGTTCATTTATTCAATTTCCACGACACACATACCCACCCACACACACATGCACACACTGTAAATTTGATCCTCGAATTACGTATACCGTATATAGCTGTTGACTGCATAATGCAGAACTCCATGACGTCGAATATGCATCAATGCGGATCTCAGGATTTCGGGGCCAGATGAAAATTCGAGTTTTGGCTTTGAATATTGATGCGTGTTATGCAAATGTTGGCCGCGACACGTTTCCCCGCCGCTTCTATGAGGTATTATGATTATTATTATTTATTTTATGACCCGGCATGTATATGCTCGGAACTTTGATATTCTGAACGATATATACGCGTGTACAGGCTGTGTCACAATAGGCGATTCGATCGAATTATATCGAACGTGAATTGATCAAATCAGTTTTTCGCTCAAAGTTTCGCGTTCGGAAAATTGAATTCGACAATTTATGGAATAGGCGGGTATTTATTTGAAAAAAAAAGGAACTATACGAAATTCAGCACCAGTGGTCAATATATTTTCAAACTCGATTCCCTGGGAAGGAAATTTCAAATTAAGCATTTTTTTTCAAAATAATACAATTTCCTATTTCTTTCTCAAATATTGTTGTTCGTGGGAATCACTCTGTTACAAAGTTTTCGATTGTTTCCGGAAAGAAAAAATCGAAATACGAGCTTGATAAAGAAACAATGTTTAAAAAGATTATTATGAGCTTGCTTTTACAGTCGTTTTATCTGTATATTTATTTTTATATAATATTTATTTTTATATAATATTTATTTTTATATAATATTTATTTCTTAGCAGTGAAGGAAAATATTTTATGTAAAATTAGTCATGGGGTTGATTCTTTGTTAAATTACCGAAACGGTTTATGTAGTAACTTACTAATAAAATATGTAAATAATATAGAAAATATATGAACTGAATAAATAATAGAAAGGACTAATGGAAAATAACACATCACAAGCTAAATGCTGTAGTATACAGTGGTACGTAAAAATTGTTTAAGAGATGAGAACGAGGAATCAAAAAATTTGACACGTCGCTATAAACGTTAGCACAGTGACACATTCTATCGGTGTCACAAGGTAGTCATGGTTTGTAGAATGTGAAAGTAAATGGTAAAGGGAAGACGGTGGAATTTTGAAAGGTAATACGTGAAACTTAATCAATTCGAGGGTCTCGGGAGAACTGATGTAATCATTTGAAACATTAAAGGGGATTGTGAGATCAGATATAACTCTTCGGCTTACTAAATGGGGAAGCTCGCTGCTTTTCGAGTTTGTAGGTGTAACTTTGAGAAAATCTATGAATAGGTACTGTTATCACTAGATTAAATTTAATATTCTTAGTAAGTACCTATATTTGCAACCTTATCAAATACGAAATATCTGTCTGCATTAATTAACACAGGTCCATTTCACTTCTTCCTTATTTTTATCATAAAGCACCTTTCAGTAAACGAAATAAATGTGTTTGTCTTATTCTTCTCTCTATGAATTTATGAAACCGTGAATGTGCATAATAATCTGCTGTCTAGCTGTGTCAACATATCAGTTTTTGTAAATAAGCGTAAAGATATGTTTAAAAATAATATCATATTTTTAGTGTGCTATGAAGCAGCGATAGGCACGGTAGGGGCCCCTCCAACACCTGCTTCCCTCACCAACCCCTCTTTCACCGTATGTACTGTCCGTGTCTCACAAGATTCTCCCGGAACAAGGGCAAAGGGGTCACTCGCTCGATCCGCCCATCCCCACCATCGAGACTCCAGTAGTCCAATGCTTGGGCTTGACGTCACACGCTATATAGTGTGTGCAACCGCTTTAGCCAATAGAGCAGCTATAGGCGTGTCCCTCTGACCAATCAGCTGCGCATTCCTTTCGCGGGACTTGTTTTGCGGCACGTACAGTACCTTCGCAGCAATACGCGACAGGCGAAGGGCGTCCCTTTTCCATGGCAACGGCACTTACCGGGAGGGGACAGTGGGCGCTATGGTGGGGGTAGTCTTGTCTCAATTGAGACACAATGCCCATCCCTGGTATAAGAAATGTACGATACACCAAAGCATTACAGATTGCATACAATTTTCTTTCATTATGTTCGTAAAATGTATAAGAAAGAATGTTTACTTCGAACAAAATATGTGCAATGGCAAGAACAGGAAGAAGAAGAAAGTGAAAAGATTATTAATCGTTGTTAATATACGCGTTTCCTAGAATGTCGCACATTTGCATGCGTCAAACCCGTAATCCAATGATAAATGTAGTTGCATGCTTAATGTCAGACGCTGTGCGCATAATGATGTCAGATACAGTCACTAACAAAATTACATGGATGCTCGACTACTGAATACGAGATTTTCATTTCTTGGTCAATCTTCTCCTTCTTACCGGTCTCATATTTTTTGGGAAAATCATTTTATAAGTTCATGAAATTGTTTAGATTAAGTGTATTTTTGCTAAAAATATCTTCTCCTATTTCAAACGGTTTATTTTAAGCGGTGCCATTGTTTATTTAAAAACAGTTGTCAGTTACAAACTCGTAACTGAACTCTCAGACGTATAAAATGGTTGTTAAGCGTACGACGACAGCACGGATTCTAAAATTTGAATTTTGTCAAATAAACAAAAAATCCGCAGTCCAGCGAACAGATTGTTTTGTCACTTTTACCAACGAGCACGACTGTTTGGTATTTTTCGAGAGATCCACAGAAGTGGGCGTATTTTGTCGACGAGCACACGATAGTAATACATACGTGTAACATTACGTTCACAGTTAACATACCGTGGCTCGTGTTGCTCGAATTTGTCATTATTTGCGTTCGAAATTGATACGAATCGTATTGCGATGTAAATCGACCCCTTCGGGCTTCCTCCCGATAATAACTACTTTCAGGGACTGTTCCCGATAAATTCTATTCCGGTTTCTACCCATAAAGCAGCAGGTAGCTAGATTTCGCGGGGCACCCTTCGCATAAATCTCAATTTCTCCACGGTTGCGGCATCGATCGTAACAGCGGCACAGACGATTCCATAAGCTACAAGTTTCTGTTCACTTCGCTTGTCAATTGCTATTGTTTGAGTACTCCCGTTCCCAGACCCTTTCTACGTCAGCTCGATTCTCGGTCCTTTTTTCACCGACGAAATTCGATAACGTTGCTTCTCTTCTTCTTAAAGCGCTGTGTAAGAACGTGTGTCATTGATCCGGTAATTACAAATCAACGCTTCCGAATTTGAACGTATTTGAACGTAATAACACGACACAGAGAAGCCTCTTCGAATGGACGACTTGTTTCCCATCAATCTAATAAAACCTTCATAGAAAGTTTTCTCAAAGATGAAAAAACAACGGCCCGTGGAAGTTGTAACAATTCTTTCGAGCATCGTAGCCCCTAAACCATCCTGCTCTCGTTCCTGGTTAATTAAAAAGTTCCGACGAGCTGTATCTCCGAGGGAGGGGTACGTCTTTTGCGACTTCTTCTCTGGCCGACAACTTCCGGGGAATCGGACACCGTCGCGATCAACTTTTGTGTGACATAGAGAATCGTTTCCGCGCGACATCTCACCGCGGCGTTCAGCGGTCGGTTAATTATCTGGCTCGTCTCTGGGGCGATTTTAACAGGTTTCCACGGTTCCGCGAACTTCTGTTCAACTTGTCGGAAAAGTTATAAACCGCGTGTTAACGATTCGAAGGAAGTGGGGCAAAGTATTCTTGCCCTGTTACATGGCGGCCGGGTCTCTCTCCGTGTCGGTCAAGACGAACAAGGACAAACAAAGCAATAATCCGGTCGGGGGGAATGTAAGAGAAAGAGAGAAAAAAGAAAGGAAGAAGAGGGATGACAAGATAGATTGAAAGAGAAACTTTAAAAGGCCTTTTATGGGCGTCGACCGAGCGAGCAAGCCGCTCTACCATTACGCTTCATCGAAACTTAATCGACGTTCCTCCTCGATCAATGAATGGAAATCGGTTCTGCCCCTTTCGTACTCTTCCGCCGTTCCAGGCTGCAACGTTGTTCGAACACTGTAAAATGCTGTTCCGAACACAGGAAGGCATCTTTATGGGTGGCCATACTTGGACCAATCCTAAATTGAAACGGAAGTTGTAGAAATCGCTGAAGACCGCTCGACGCGGCTCGGCGTTTTGAATGATCGTTTACTGTTATTACTGTTAGACGAGCACTGCTCGACTTTATGGTTCCCGCGATTTTTTCTCGGCACACCAACCAGAAAATGAGAGGAAGCGTTGTATAGTTGTGGAGCTGAAGTTCCTGCCGGATCGCGAGGTCAAACGCGTGTCGTTGCGATTCGAAACAGTTTTATCAATCTGTACTGGGTGACACTGGGAAGTGGGAGAGGTTACTTAATCTCAAATTATTGATATTCTAGAGATGCATACACCAGAAATTATTTAGTAAATTTATTTCTTTGGGTATGTACTACTTTTAAAACATTGCCAAAAATGTGGGTGGCACGTTCTCTATGTATTTTTATAAATTAATGCAAGATAGTGATCAGTAGAAAAAAATGTTGAAAATCATGTGGCATGCGTACTAACTTCGTGTGACCTTATTTTTTATGTGAATGCATCTGCCAGGTACAATTCTACTTTATCCTGTGCGTAAAAGTATTAGCCCGAGGCCATCGAAATGTCAATACCTCACGAGATATTTGACATATTCGATATAAGACGACGATGTTTTTTTCGGAAAACACTGTCGTTTGTTTACTGTTTTAATTACGTTTTGTTTGATTTTCTTGGTGATTGAAAACGCGGTGGTTCGTACAAACGAAAAATTGGTTTCTGTGTGAACATTAATAGTAACGAAGCTAAGAACAGCACCAACAAAAAGTGAGGACTGGAGACGTGACACGGGGACCGACGAAGGAGAAAGTTTCCTCATTGTCTCCTAATTGGTCGATATTAACACGTTGACGGCTGCGTGACCTGTGTATAGATGGCGCAATTATTTTCCCCATTTGAAAATCAATTTTCGCCTTAATATTGCAGTCGGAAAAGAACACGATTTCCAGCGGAATAACTTTTTTTAAAAACAAGTTCAAATAACTTGAGCTTTCGTAACATGTTAGAAGGAATAATTTACAAAAAAAAATGCATTTAGTCGGAATTGCGAAGAAAATGGAAACTAAATCACTTTTTTTTATCTGTGCGTTCAATAAAAATCGATAAAATACGATTTTCGCTATTTTCAGTCGTTCCTATTTCGTGGCAACGAATGAAACCGATTGAAACTCGCATGAAATGCAGTTTTTTAAATTTTCATTACAGGCTCAGATAAAAAAGCAGTAAAATCAATATTTACTATTTTTGTCGCAATTCTTTTCAACTGTGGTTTTATCAAAATTTTGTTTGCAGGTCATGTATGTAGTAAACTAACCCCTGTAAATTCTGGGGAAAAAGTCGTTTAGTTACTCCAAAAGTTACTCCATTTTAAATGGTGCTCGAAGCCTTTTTTCACGGACTGTATGTCGAGTGTGCCACATTCGATCAGAGTTCACAGGCTACGGGCCAGTGTAAAGAGTAATTGCTATGATAAATTGCAACCTTTCACTTTTCGTTTCATTAAATAAACGTTTACTTTTATTCAGAACCTAGGCAGTGATCTCTTTGATCTTCCCGGTTGCAATGCATTCAAACGATCGAGACCCTCAAGGCATGATTTCGAGCTGGATATTTACCTGTAATATTCATTACTATTTCCATACCTACGCTGCCAGGTACGAGGTTGCAATCACTTATACGATATCCACCAAAATGATAACAAACTTTATTCCAACCCAAAGCTGATGTTTTTGCAGACATTTCTTGGATTATTTAGGCGTCAAGTTTTATAAATTGACACTATTAGTCACAGTCAAATCCGATTGAGCTGAAATTTGGTGAACAGGTTCATTTTACATTAAAAACAGGTTTCCCAAAAGGATTTTTGGAGACTCGAAAAAGTTCTTTTTATCATGCTAAAATCGTTTCCTACCTCATTGGACACTCGCCACAGCAAATTCTGTCCATTAATAATCACCACACCATTCAATATTTTTTGATTTTGAAAAGAGGAATTTATAAAATTAATTGTCACCATCGTGTCGATGTGACACAGAACAAATTCAATTGGAAAAATGAGAAACGGTTGACGGCTAAAACTGCAGACAACAAATCTTCGTTAAAAAATGATGGCAGAAATTCTTCGCTATTATTATTGATGATCTTGTGCCAATTTTCTGACATCGCTTTTACATCGTCATGGTAGAAGCGATAAACTACCAACATAGTACTACTAACTTAGTAGTTTATAATAGTTAAGTTCTTTAAAAATATGCCTGTACATTGTCGGTTGATTTAAAACGCGAGTTTGTTAAATGATGTTGTAGCGACTTAAAGAAACGGTGATTTCATGAAGTTATATCTCAATATCAGGCGAATAAACAGCATGAGGGAGGATTTTCAAACACGAGGAGATAACGTCCTTTATTATGTAGACGTAAAATTTTTCTCGTCCGATTCCCATTCTTATATCTCCATAAAAGAAAATTCGAAACGAGTATAGAGAAGTGATCACCGATGCAGCTATATCTAGAATGTATGAGTGAACAGAGGACTGCGACAGGATTAAATGCGGTTATGTATGTGCGATGTATGAATACACATGGTCTGGGTTACGTCTGGATAGGATCAATGTGATAGCATTGCCCGATCGAGTTCGAATTTACGCCATTTTAAGGCGTCACAAACGTAGATAAATGGGCTCGTACCTAGAGCTATATTTACAGCGTGGATTACGGAGAAATCATCAATATTTATGGGCATATGAGAAAACTGTTTAGAACATACAACACCGCGTTTGCTTTCAATTCATCATTGTAAATTAGACATCAGAGATCGAACCGAGTGTTTTGTTTCTAAAAAGATTCTATTCGACTTCGTTTAGGAAAACATTTATTCCTGAATTTTTCACTTTACAAACTGTTCTAATGGAACAGCTCATTTATAATCTGCTTAACAAGTCCTCTAAGAAATCAGTTTAGCACGATTACTAGAAAAGTTTCTATAACAGAAACGAGAAAAAACTGAATTATTTCCATAAATATTTCAAATAAATAACATTTTCTGAACATCAATTTAAATTTGACAATTATTTAATATTGCTGTAATACTATTCTGCATCTGTAACAAGGGTTAACAGAACTCTTTTAATAATTAAACACAAAGTATGTGTTCTAGAATAATGTTTATAGTTTTTTATGCAAACTAAAAATTGTCTGCATTAAGTGCAAGATACAAGGGCTACGTAGACGTTCATTTTCCTCTTAATCATTTTAATTGTTTAAAAAATAATAAAACTGTATTTCAATTTTTAAAAATTTTGTACTGTTTTATTTTGGTTCATTAATCCATTATTATAATCAGGATTATTTCTCTCTGTGTTTCAGGTATGTGACTAATCTATATTCAACAATGTGTTCTACAGAGTTCTTTTATCCTCTAAGGTACGTGTCACTCTTAACCCGAATAATTAAGACTTCCTATGGTGCTTAACAAATGTTAAGTGTTATACTACGAACTTGTGGTAGGACACCTTTACGCAGTAAATGTAAATCAATGGCAAATTAGCCAATGAGAAGGTCCACGACAGTTTTATGATTTCTAGACAGCAACACAGAGGTATTCACCGTTATGCTTTAACACTTATCAAGTAATCTATCTTAATTATATCTTTTTGTTACACATACATACGCAGGGTGCTCCACATTCATTTATAAAGGCAAGTATCTTCATAACTGTTTGTTGTTACAAAAATATTTCCAACAGAATTTCTTCTGTTTCGAGGGAGCAGTAATTTAGTGCAGTTTGTTTCTAGGTCGACGTGTTTTACTCGTGTTACAATTAAATATTTTCCCTTATCTCGGCATTATGGTCCAATTTAATTCATAAAATCGTTATAACTAGTTTGAACCACTAAACTATTTGGATGATGTACTGAAAGATTAAACGTAAGTGAAGGATGGGAATCAGTGTTAACATACGAGTGCCAATTTAGTCTAGAAGTTTAGCCAGTTTATACAATTTTGCATATCAATTTCAAACTCTGTTCATTGGCCTGCATCTCAGAAATGCACACTAATTATCTCAAGTTAAACCACTAGCTATAGCTAGAATTGCATATACAGTAAAGCTTTTATCTAGGTCCAATCCTTGGGTCCGTGCTGTGACATAAATCGTGTAGGACTACTATTTTCTTGTGACTGAAATACGGACTGACTAAGATCGTGTACAAGACACACTGATCGTATACAAGACTGTACTGTACAAGTGTGACAACACTTTGTCGTTCAACAATTAGTAGAAAAATAACTATTACACGCGCCATTCTGAAACTTTTCAGGTTCACTGAACTATGTTTAAAGAGTATACTGTAATTGTTTCAATAAAGCCTGTTTAGTCAATTCCAAGTTATAGGAAATATTCCAGAGTACGTGTATTTTCGTTATCTTTGATTTTATAAAAGTTGGCGCAGAAAACCCACCCTCTAAAAATAGCACCTCCGCATTCAATATTCCTGGTAAATCAAAAACGAAATTAACCTACATCGGATGACATAGCATATCATGTTCCGCGACTTTTCGAAGACTTTTTCCAATGATAACTGCGCGAAGCTTCACGTTCTAATAATAAAATAGTAAGATTAAAGGCCAACGCTCTCTCTCTCTCTCTCTCTTCTTCTTCTTCTTCTTCTTCTTCTTCCTTTAGCGTAAAATTACCTGGATAGCAGTCGCGTTCGTCTTCTTCCATCTGTCACTACTACTTATCATCGAGTGAACAAGCTCCTCCGAATTCATGTCTACGCTTAATCCAAGACCGAGCATAAATCGGGGACGGTCTTCCGCCTACGCCTCGCATTCAAAGATTGCGTCTTCGGGTTCGCCTATTTCATGAAACGTTTTGTTTTTTTTTTCCTTCCACCGATTTTACATTGGAATTGTCCGGGGCAGCTGTGTCTCGTGGGAAACTAGGTCAGATGATATGTCAATGAAAAATGTTCCTTTTTTTCTTGACCTCCACTCTTCAATATTAGAAATGAGCCTGCACGTCCACCGCCCACGCGAAGCGTCATGCTATCTCTCCTGCCAGATTATTGTACATTGTCCGCTCTTCGGCTTCTTTTACTCTATCTTTGGCATACCGTCCATCTCCGCTGTCCTATCGCTGCTGTGTTTGTTTTTTTTTCCAAATACACAGCAACCAGCTTCTATAAATCTTGATGTCCAGTCTGAACTGCGATTGTTACACATAAAATATATCTCTTTTAAATAATAATCCCTAGAAATATTGCTTGCTTGTATTGGTTGGTGTGATTAAAATTGTTATTGCCACCGAAAAATTTCTTCTCAAATCCTCAGCTATTTTAAAAATTGTCAGATTTTTAAAAAATTGTGAAGTAATTGCTGACATTTTTAACGATAGACTGCAGATATTATATAACTGTAGATAAGAGCAGGATTTCTATTTTTTTTTTTTTGTGTATAGCTTTCGTAGGTGGACAGTATTATAAAAAGCATTTTATTTGGCCCACATCTGAATTATCATTATACAGGTTTTTCTGAATACTAATTTCATTTCATTTTTCAACAATAAAACACTTCGAACCTTTTACATTATACCTTGGAAGCGATGTTGAAAAGATTTTTAACCACATTTTTACTGAAATAAGTACTCTTCAAAATTTCGCTATTCGCGCACAAAGTGTATATCCAGAGCATATTTTCGAAGTTAAAGCTGGTTCTATAAATGCGAGGATAAAAACGGCGTCTTCGTTATGAATGGAAATTCCGAAAAATTTTCCATGAATAGAAATATTTCTTCCGAGTGAAATTCAAATGGAAATTTTTAAAAAGGTGCCGCGATGAATAACAGTAAATCGTGTAAAGGGAGTATTGAATTTTTCTCTATGCCGTGTTAACTCAAATCGTGAGAAAATGTTCATACAGAAACAGAACTGGATGTGTTCAAATTAACAGAAAGAAAGGAAAAATTGTGGGCGAACTTAATGAACTTCGTTGGTAGTTTTAAATCGTTGGAAATGCAAATCCTTGTCCTCTGCTTCATAATTTCTTTCGCAACTGCGCTCGTCAGAGTTACTTGGTCGTTAATACTGTATTATAGAAAAAAGGAAATTTCATATTCGTCGCAGAAACGCATATTCCCTGTAAAACTTAAACATTAACAATACCGTAATCATATTCATATTTGTTAATTATTTAAGGTCCGAATTATATTATCGCTGCCCTTCGACCGCATTTTTTTATTCTGATACTTGAAGATAATTAAAATAACACATATTTCAAAGTAAACATACTTTTTCTGTGACAACGTTCGTACAAAATATAGAATTAAAATAATTTCACTAATTGAACTATCATTCTATCAAAATTAAAAATACCCCCAAAAAGCAGTAATCAATATCGACAGTTTAAGCTAAAAATAAAACGAACGTGTTGGCACGTAATAAGTTTTGCTCCTGGCATCAAAATATGGTATTTTTGAATCTTTTCATAATTTCACAGCCTCTCGAAAAGTCAGAAAAAGGTAATTGAAGTTCTAGCCGCGTTCGGAACTTTTCATCTCGCCGAAGCATTTTAGAACAACTACTACAAAGTATCGTCGGTACTTAAAGGGCTAGATTCTGTTTGAAACCTTTACCGTCGATCCGCACGATATTATAAGGTACAAAGGGTTAAAAATCCTGGCGCAAAGCAAAATGAACTTTTATCGCTTTTGTAATAAACGGTCCGGCAAGGGAACGCTTCGCGGACGTCGTCGGAACTATTCGCGCGTGACATTCCCCTCGGATCGAAATTGTTCGGCAGCGAACGTTTGCGCGAAAAAACGAAGCGGAGAACGCTTTCGTTTCGTGCATTAAATGTAAATATTAACTCGACGGTTTTCTAGCAACGAATTCGCCGTTTTTTTTTTATGCAAAATTGACGAATTTTCCCGAAATACTAACCGCAATTCTTTTCTCAGTGGCTTTGGACCTGTTCAATGTTCTTTCGCTGCGTTCTTCTGACGAATACAGTGAATACTCGATACATGTCAACAAGACGGGTCTTACCAGCGTTGTGTATCGTACAGGAGACATCCGAGCCGTGTTATATCTATATTTCTCGTCGTCCGAGACCTATCGAACTTCGCAGTAGTGGGAATAATTCAGTGACATTTATCGTCCAGGTCTTAGCGACATATATAGAGAAATTACTGTTCTTTCTCGACAGAAGATGGGGACTGTGATACAATGAAATTGTATATTAGAATTGTATATACTGCAGGAACCCAAATACTGTTCCGATATTAATTATACTTATTTTTAAAGCGTAATGAATATTTAAAAAAAGAGAGGTATTACATTTTTGTTCGTACAAGAATCAGTTAACCCTTTGTACTCGGCGCTATTTTCATTCTAAAACTAAATTTCTCTTCCGTCTTAGAATATTTTAATTTTATTTATACGAAACTGATCCGGTTTACACATATAATATTTAAACGTTTAGTAATCTATTAAAGAAATATTTTGTAATGTAACAAATATTTTTTTTTGTAATTTCTTTGAAATAATGACACAACAATTTCTAGTGGTGCTTCGGAGTCACCACTCGAGTGCAAAGGCTTAATATTATTCTTTATGCTTTAAAAATGAGTAATTGCTACCCCCATAGTAATTGGGTCCCTTACCCTTTATTGATATGTAAGGGTTGTTTTAATTGAAAGCTTAATTGAAACTCCCCATAGGGGGTTATAAAGCTATACATTAGTAATATATGTACATCTTACGGTTAAGCATTAATAATGTAGGAATCGTAGAATACATTAGGTATATAACACATAAGTACATAACTTTAAATCTTTAAATTACATTGCTTGAAAATATTGAAAAGAAAATAACATGCCTGAATATTCGGTTCATAAAGTAACGATCTGATATTTAAGGGTGGAAACAATTTGAGCTTCCTTAATTTTTTCATGAGATCAACTCTTTGTGATTCTAACAAGGTACATTGCCAAATGATATGGTTAAGACCTTGAACCTCATTACCGCAGTTACATTTGGGATCATCTATTATGTGTAGTCGTGAAAGAGATGCTGCAAGATGATAGTGATCTGCTCTACAACGATTGAATGTGACAATAAATTGCCGTGATAAACCTCTACCCGAAAACCATGGTGCAGTCCCATCTCTAACATAATACTGAAAGTATTCCTTGCCTTTAAATTGGCCCTGCTGCATTGTGAAATCACTAGTACTTTGTCTACATTTATGTTTAAAAAATTCCCGTAAATCAGAAAATGGAATGACAATACTCTTATTAGCTTGTTCTAGTGTAGCCGACTTAGCTAAGGCGTCAACCTCATCATTTCCAACAATGCCTGAATGGGACGGAATCCAAACAAATTCTATACTGCTCTTATTTGATGTGCCTTTCTTGAACTTAAAGTATTTCTCCTTAATTTCATAAACATAGAAGTTGGTCATTATATTAATCTTTGACCTTTGTAGACATAGCAGGGCACCGAGAGAATCGGTAAGTATTTTATAATTTTGGTTTGTGTCCAAAAGAACAATGTCAAGAGCATCAATTAAAGCAATGCATTCGGCCGTAAATATAGAAGCACTAGATGGGATGCTTTTTTTGATAGATATATTTAAATCCTTACAATACGTAAGGGTTCGGATAGATCTGGCAACGAGATGGTCCGGAGCAGAGGTTAACGTCTTGTTTTCATAGCGAATGATTTTTCTCTATCCGTATCGATCGCTTAGCCTCGGGCCATTGTACGCAGATCGTAGAACTTATGAGCCGGCGCAAGGTATCCGTTATGTCGCGATCTAATTCGAGCATGGTTCGCCGGCCGGCACGGCGGCGGCGGCGGCGGCGGCGAATCTTTCGCGTTCGCATTGTTCTGGACTAGGCCTAGACGCAAACGAGAGAGTCACGAGGCACGCGGTAATGAGTGACAATAACGGAAGAACATAAGTCCGCGTTACCATTAAGAGCGGCGAACAACGCCGGGAAGACGATTCAGGAAACGAATAGGAGCTAAGTGAAACGTATTCGACACGGGCCTCTTTACCGTTACGCCTGCATGTTGACCGAGCCCACGCATCAACGATCGTTATTGTAAGCCCGGGTATAATGTCATTACGGGTCCGGCGTCCCTGTTGGATTGCAGACGGTGCTTGCCGAGTGATAAACGACGAATCGGCCGCGAGTACGCGCGCCCTGTCACCGTTCCCTTTCGCCCACCTGGAACAATTATTCAGAATTCCGTGTCTCCGCGAGCGCCCGACACCCGTACACCCCGAAGAATCCCGCGACTACAATGGTAATTATTGTCGAGTGAAAGCACCGATGAGCATTCCGATCGCCGGTCGTCCCATTACGATCAGCTGATTGCCGTTTTAACGCTTCTCGCGACAGCGGCGCTTACGAGGAACGGCTGTCCGACGGTTGGGGACACATAGATAAGACCGGCTAACTGATTTGTTCATTTTTAGTTAGTATATTGGGAATGGGTGTATATATAATAAAAGATCACTCTCTTATAAAGCACAGAATAGAGATTATATTTCAAATGTTCTCTAATAAGCACGTCGTGAGACACGTCTTTACCTTTTGAGAGAAACGTCGCGAATGAATCAAGAAAACGAAACAGAGGAGGAACAGTCCAATATGAACATCAGAAGATCGAGGGTCCCATGCCGGGGACAACATACAATGTATATCAACTTCAGATACAATGTATATCTGAAGCCGATTCAAACGATCCTTCCTTCTAAAGAAATAACAGATTCATTTTGTTCCATTTATGAAATAAATTCCAACATAGTAGATTACGAAGTTTCTTGGTGCATACTCTTATCAACCCTTTGCGTTCGAAGCTTTCTTAAGGGTCCGGCACTTTTTAATTAATGATTTCCATTCACAGAGTTCAGACATAGACTTAAGATCCTTTTTGGTCTTGATCCGACGAGTGTGCGACTAAACTTGTTGCATCTAAAGTATGATTTTTAACGCCAGAAACGTGTTTCAAGTTTTTGGCTTTATTTCGCAGAGAATAAAGACAAAAATATAGTTCAATTTATAGCTGGAGATATTTTCTAGCGCGCGCTGCTCTCGATTTCATCCAGAAAACTCATCCAATGGCATAAAAATGCTTGGATTCCATGGCATGCGCATCGTCAATTTTTCGCCTACTTCTAACGCTTATGTTACCAAATATCTGCATAATCTCGGCTGCTCCTGACCAACGCGCACTAGATTGAACCTTCCTCTTTCGAATGAGCCCTTTACCAGCGACAAAATATTCTTATATAAGGAGGAAAACTTGTGGCACGTGAAACCATTTTTTGACGGTAATGTAGTCACTCTACCTTACCGCGAATCTACGAAGAACGGTCCCGTAACTCCAAAACGAAACATTTCTTCCCGACCTAGAATATTTCCCTTCTATATATTTTTCGTTACGTTATACATACTAAAATGGCACGATTTACTCGTACAATAATTCAATTTTTAGTAATTTATTAAATACAAACAAATTTAATAATGTAAAAAATATTTTTAATACTGATATAGCAATGTTTAGCGGCGTTTTACAGTCACCATTCTAGTGCTAAGTGTTAACACTAAGCGTACCACTGCCAGTCAAAATGGCCGGTTCTAGACTTTTCTTTACAGTTACTGAAATTATAATGATGATTTCGTGGAAATGATTAAACGAATCTATTTAGTAGACCATGTATTACAGTACGAACCGCACAAATTCCAAATAAATTCAATCTCGTCATGTTTTTAAAACAACCTGTATTTAGCTACTTTTAAGGCTCGATAGATTTAGTGTTAACACGTTAACTGCCACGTTAGTCACATATGATTGACAACGATTTTTGACAAGGTTTAGAAATTCATTTTTATTGTGATATATCCAGATAAACCGAATTTTATTAGGATCTTTAGAATTCAGAAGAGCTAAGACAGTATGCCCTATAATACATTTTAAATTTCTGGTTTCGGTTTCATTAATTAAATTACACTGATTTTGTGAGAATCTCTGGGATTGAGTTTTGGCACTTAACGTGTTACTATATTTAACACTCTCAAAAAGACGATATTTTAACCCTTTGCGGTCGTATATCTACTCTCAGCAAAGAACCATATTGATCTTACATTATATTAAGTTGGCAAGAAAAATATAAAATATAGTTTTTACATAACATAAAATTAAAACATATTATTGTGTTACATATGTCTAAAGGTGATAAAAGAACTAATAAATGTTGTTTTTCCTTCATAATCTTGCATATTATGTATTACTTTTCGTTCAACGAAAATTAATTCGGACCAACATGGTGCATATGTATAAACTCAATACGACCACAAAGAATTAATATGGGTAAATTGTTTTTTAATGTTAATTTATTAATTTGATACAACTTCGAATATTCTAATATTGGACTACTAATATTAGACTTCTAATATTGGACTTTTAAATAAGTATTCGTACTTCGGAAAGGGAACGTTTCGGGATCCGCAATTTGCCTGACCTTCTTCCAGCCTTGCGTGGCGTGAAGTATTTTATCAAGGACTGGTATCTTCCCGTCCCCGTGGGCAAAAAGAAGACGGTTATTAGTTGCCACGAGAGGCATCGTAAAGACGGTGCCGATGAACCATCGAAATGGTTCCCATTGGCAGGAAACTTCGGCGAAACGTGTCGATCAAAGATATTTTTCTGCCGGGGTACTGGGCAAAGGCTGAATCAAAGGTGAGCAGTTTCCCGCGCGATTTCAGGACACGGTTACCGAAAGGCGATCCGCTGAAAATCGATAATGCGAGAAACCGTAACCGACGTGGTTCACCGATCCCGCGAAATTATTCCTCCTAACGGTATACCACAGAAAAACCTTTCGATTCCGCCCTCGGCTAGAAATAGAGTATTAGACGATTTAAAGCGTCCAGCGGAATTTACTGCTTCGCGCTTGCCCGATTTTATTTGCATAACGCTGCCGGGGCTACCTTTCATTCACTTTGTTTTGTCACGTGGGCGTTTTTACGAGGCGACCCTCTTACCAGGAAATCCTATAAAATCGCGCCCACCAGAAGCATCTGGGTTTCAATTACCCGCGAGGAGACCGGCTTGTCCATTATTTGATCTATTCGGTCGTGTAATTGAGTTTAACTGTGAACCCCTCTGTTGGCCTTCCATCTTTCTATCGCCGTTGCCGCGTCGCCCCACGCAGTGTAACTCTTTATTGTTTCTGCCGCTGCTAATAATTTCTTGGTAGCACATTTACATCCATTTTATAAACAGCTACGGTTCCAGCTAGGAACGAACAGAACTCGCCCTGCAACGCGGCTTGTGTCTTCTTAAGCCCGGTAAAATCTAGCAAACCGATTCCTCAAAAATACTGTACAGTTAGTTCTCGATATATGTCAACTACTCGGATCTTTCCAGAGTCTTGTATCGTCCAGGAGATATGATTTGTTTATACTCTTCGGCGTTCGAGGCTTCCCGAGCTTCTTGGCCCCTCATGGGGTATACCCCATGGTAGTGGGGATAATTCCTCGGACGTTTATCGTCTACGCCTTAGCGACATACATAGAGAAATCACTGTATTCCGTTGGTACGATTCCTCTGGGAATTCCCTCGGGAACTTTTATTTGAAACGCGTTTTTCACGAAATTTATTAATTTTCAAGATCGGTACCAGAGATTATAAAGGGTGTCCCGAATAGGACTGACATTTTAAATTGCGCGCCTTTTTTTTTTGTGGCGAACATAGAGTACTGATCTTTGACAACTGGCGTCAGGAAGGATTGAGGTTTAGTCATGGAGAATTGCACGACCCAGCAACGTATAGAAATTGTGAAAATTCGTTAGAAAAATGGTGAAAACTTTGCAGAGACGGTTCGAAAAGTCCGCACGGCTTTTGGACATCGTAATGCACCATCCCGCAAAATCATTTTCCGCGATGAGTGACGAATTTGGGGGACCGAAAATCCACAAGTGATTCAACAGCTTTCCATGCATCCACCACGAGTCACCGTTTAGTGCGGATTTTAGGTTGGAGGAGTGATTCGGCGTACTTTTTTGAGAACGCTGCTGGAGATGCGGTTACCGTCACCGGTGTTCGTTATCATGACATGATAAGCAACTCTTTATGAAATCAATTGAACTGTATAGACTTGGAAGACATATTTTTCCAACGAGATGCCACACTGCGGGCGAAACAATGCAGTTACTGCAGACGAAGTTTCCTAGACGTGCAATATAATGCCATTGGACTTTATTCTTTGGGATTTTCTGAAAGGAAAAGTGTATGCCAATGATCCACAGATCATTCCTGTGCTGAAAGAAGAAATTGGACGCAGCATTGCAGAAATCAGTCCGCAATTATGCCAAAATGCAATCGAAAATTTCGTCGAAAGAGTTAACGTTTGCAAACAGGGACGAGGCGGCTATTTGTCAGATATTGTGTTCCACACGTAACCTCCAGGTTTGTACGTTATAATAAAATAAAAACATTCATATTTTGCAAAAGAAAATATACTTTTTATTAATGAATTAAAATGTTAGTCCTATTTGGGACACCCTTTATGAAAGACTGTTAGACACTAGACTATTAACACACTCGCACCCCTTTCAGAAAGTTGTTGCACGAGTTTGCAATACATTGCAAAGTCATATTATTTTAATAAATATCTATTGTAACATATCTGAAGATAAATTGAAGCATTATGTAGGGTGTCTCAAGAATGTACAATACCATATTTTTGGGACATATAACGACATATAACATACACATATACATATGACATATGTATACACATACAGATGTATGACATATGTATACATGACATATATATTCATTCATTTTGAGCCCAAGTTTGAAAAATCTGAAAACGCATAATTTTGCTAAATAGATACATTTTTTACTGTATTTTGCACAATCCACATTTATTTTGTAGAATTCAATATTATTTACCAATTTGACAAAAGTTTATTTTGAAATTAGTGTGCATTATGCATGAAGCAAAATGTACCTTCTGCTTAAAAATCAAGTTTGACTGACAACCATCAATTCGTTATCGCTCACGTGCGTTCATTGTAATTTTATTAAAGCGTATTTTCAAAAATACGTTTCCGCGTACGCGCACACCTGCATTATACGTTCATGTTTCTCAATAATATCGTTTACATAACATTTTGACGTTATTAAAGCATCATAATTCGACGCGCATTTATTCGTACAAATGAATCGCGCCAACGATGGAAATCACACGGGTCAAATATTATCCCAAAAATTGTATGCTCGAAGACGATCCTTCCCGTAAGCAACAATAGGATAGAGAGCCTGGAACCGCGGGTCCAGGAAACGTTCAAAGGGAGCGGAAAGCGGAGCGATGAAAAATCACTTCGTTCCCGAAAATCGAGGTCTCAAAGCGATCCTTTCTACAACTAACAATGGGGTGAAAAATGTAGAACTACAAGAAGAACTTGCGAACGGGGACACGGGAGGGGGTCGAAGTGATGAAAAGGGAGGAAGTCTTGTCTATTGAATTATTGCGAAGGAAAAAGACTATCGGCGGGGCGGAGAGGATGGTTTAGAATCAAAGGCGGGAAAAATGAAAAGGGTCTCGGGCGCGAGAGACAAAGAAGGAAAGCGTGCTCCGGCGGATCTCGAGTGCCGGCTGGGGACAAGATGGCGAAAAGGGGTATGCATTTACGTAAGAACCCACTTTGTATTCCCCGGTAGGTGGGTTGTTTAAAATAATCGTTACGACGCTCACTGACGGCCGTCTTTGGACGAGCGCTCGCGGGAATGAACGGCTCGTCTCGTCTGCTGGAACGGCGGGGACCCAGTCATTCCGCTGGTAACATAAGCAACCGCTGGATAAGACAGTGAACGTAGGAGGTGTGCCGCGCATCCATAGGAATAACTCCGGCCTGGCGGAGATATTCAAGGATTCCCGAGGACACATTAGCTAAGCCGATAATCGTTACAAACCGGAACGGCACGTTTAGCTCGAATGCGTTTCCTCCTGTGATAAGGCGGAAAGCTTCCGTCTCTCGAGGAACATCGCGCCAACTTAAACGTATCGATACCTCTGCATTGTTCCCCAACGAGAATACAGTGGTCGGGAATCACCGCAATCGAATCAGATATCGGAATCTGTTCGAGATGATGGATTAATCGTCTTCTCACATCGCCTAATCAATTGCTCGGACGAACTTTGCGATTCCTCCCGAAGCTTTTGGTGTCCGCTATACAGCGACGACCGAATGTGTAAACACACTTCTCTAGTTTCACATAAAACGTGACAATACAGCCTATTTTTCAAGTGAATGATGCAGCTTAGGTACTAATAATTATATTGTGAATCTGATAAACAAAACATAACAGTTTATGTTAGATAATATTAACGGTATATATAATATTTGACAAAAATAAGGATTCGAAGCAATTTTTACAGTTTTGCACGTATCATTAGAAATAGTAGCGACGACCAAATGTGTAAACACACTTCGCTAGTTTCACATAAAACGTGATAATACAACCTATTTTTCAAGTGGATGATGCAGCTTAGGTACTAATAATTATATTGTGAATCTGATAAACAAAACATAACAGTTTATGTTATATAATATTAACAGTATATATAATATTTGACAAAAATAAGGTTTTGAAGCAATGTTTACAGTTTTCCACGTATCATCAGAAACGGTTAAGATAGTACACAAATGCTAGGGAAATGAAATTGTCAACAAACACTGGTAGCCAACTGTAGACTGGTTAGACTGGTGTTTACACAGTTTCTCTCCTATTTGAAAGTCAGTTGACACGCGTAAGTCTAGATGAAACCACTTAGTGTAGATAAAAGAAACAGTATCCTTTCATTGTGCGATAAAGGTTTTTCACTACGGCAAATTGCAGTCAAATGTGGTGTAAGTCATAGGATGGTTGCAAGAATAAAGAAAATCTATGGTAGTGTGTCAACTTCTTCAAGAAACGGTAGACAGCAACTTGTTTCTGACAAAGCTGCACGTGAAATTGCACATGGTCTTAGGTCTGAAAGTCATAAAACACCAAAAATCGCGGCTCAGGACGTTGGAGTAAATGCAAGTGAGTGGACCATTCGCTGCTCGTTAAAGAGAGTCAGGTTAAAAACGAAATAAAAGAAACGCAAACCAGCTCTTTCAGACAAAAATATTAAACGGTGAAAAAAATTTAGTCGTACATACAATGCGTGGACAACAGAGGATTGGAAAAGAGTTATATGGTCTGACGAAACAAAACTTAATAGATTTGAATCTGATGAAAGGTCTTGCTACTGGACTTCATCCGAAAATAGTAATCGAGCAAGTAGCATAAAACAAACTATGAAGTTCGGGGGTGGCTCAATTATGTGTTGGGGTTGTTTTACTCATAAGGGTGCTGATCCCTCAGATCGAAGGTATCGGATAGAAGGTATCATGTGCAAAGAGCAATATTTAAATATTTTACAAAATAATGTTAATTCCGTGGTTAATTCTATTGTTAAATTCCGTTGTTAATGTATTGTTGAATTTACTGAAGATTAAGTAGTATTTAAACAAGACGAGGACCCTAAGCATGCTGCAAAGATAGTAAAAACCTGACTAAGAAATCAAAAGTTTTCTGTGATAAAGTGGCCAGCACAAAGTCCAGGTATGAACTCAATCGAAAATTTGTGGTTAAATGTGAAAAGAAGGCTAGCAAAATATGACAATCCACCTTCAGGTGTTCATGAATTGTGGAAAAGGACAGAACAAGAATGGCACAGCGTTGATCCGGAAATTATTAAAAGAATAGATATTATGTCACGCAGGCTAGAAGCAGTACACAAAAGTAATGGAAAATGGACAAAATATTAATTTAAAGCTTTATTTCGACGTACACCATTAAAGTGCAAAACTGTAAAAATTGTTTTCAATCCGTATTTTCGACAAATATTCAGTATATTGTTAATATTGACGAAAATAAACTGCTGTGTTTTGTTTATCTTATTTACTTTGTAATTATCATTTAATTTGTAATTTATCATTCAATTGAAAAATAGGTTGTATTAACACGTTTCCTACAAAACTAGCAAAGTGTGTTTACACTTTTGCTCGTCACTGTAAGTCGTCATGTATCAATCACAGTGAATTCTCGATATATGTCATCAACACGGGCCTTGTCAGCGTCATGTATCGTGCAGGAGATATACCATCTCTCACGGCGTATACTCCACGGTAATAGGGACAATTCCGCGTCATTTATCATCCAGGTCTTGGCGATATATATAGAGAAATCACTGTGTGTGTTAAATTCGTCTTTTTATTCACTTACAAGTAAAGAAATGTATGTTGACGGTTCACGTTACGTTCATACGGTATTATTGCGAGAAGCGTTCGATTTCGAATTCGAATAAAGCTTTTCCGTTCGTCATAGATTGAAATTTGAATTTGTTTTTTACCGCCGATGTTTGGTTTCAATGCATCGGTTTCGAAATTGTTTTTTAGATATTGTGATCGTGTTTCAATATAGTCAGGCTCACGAGAATATTTGAACGCCCTTTAGAACAGTGTAACTTTTTTTTTTTAAATTGGATCAAACGACCTGACTTTTTTGAGCAATTAGAAGAATTTGTTTTCCAAACGATGAGCAAGAAAGATTTTGAAAAAATTGAAACTGGTAAGAATTACATGGGGAAATGGCACTCTCTACAACATTTTCATTTGAGCTACTGAAATAGGTGTTTTGAATTTATGTCTCAAAACCTAAGCGTGTTTACGCGCGCTGTGCTTTTCTACGTTTGAAGCGATCCTACACGATCAATGTCACAGCACTGACCCGAGGATTGGACTTAGATCGAGACTTTACTGTGGTAACGTTATTCTTCACAAAGAAACACGATAAATTATTTCGCGAACACCAATTGAATAGAATCGATACGCTGCGAGTTCAGTGCACTTAATATGCAGCATTCGCGAGCGTACGAAACAATGAAATAAACGATCGCACGAGAGCGTAAAGTGATTTCCCCGTTAATACCAGAATGATAAAGGAAATTAAATTTCCATGCAATCTCAGGTTGCGTAGTTCGCAACAATTCGTACGTACAGGTCCGGAACGTGATAACAAGGCTATCTGAAATGTATTTTTGCTCGTGCGAACTTGAGTTACAGGGATTTTTTCGCGCGTCGAATATCTGAGGCCCATTCCGCTCTGGCCAGCGGAGGGGCGAGGGTAGGTGGCACTGGAATTCGATTAAATACGATATTTACTCCGCGAACGTTTCAAATTACACCGCAGACAATTCCACGAAATCATAGACACGTGGATCGCAGTAACATGCACTTCGAGCGCTGATCTAATCGACGAACAAACCAGGGACTATGGTTACACGGGGATCACGTGCGAATAGATTATGCGAACGACGTTGCTCGCAAATGTTTATTTAGGATGTGCCACGGCCGCGATATATAGCATTATGATAATCTGACAGGCTGTACCTACGTTATCCACGATCCGCGTGGCGCGTTTGACAAGGAAATGAATTTCAAACTCCGTAATTCACTTTATTCTTCGACGAAAGGGAAGCAATGTACTACAAGCTGATCCGGAATTATCAACAGATCGTTTTTGTTTAACGATTCAGAAGTTAATAGCCAGCAGCCACCGATTCGTGACGAAAATCTCGGCGAATATTCCGACTGCAGCTTACACGCAATCCTCCAAGTATCTGGACACTTTTGTTATTACTAGACTGCGGATCTTTATGCAAAAGAAAAGGTGTTCGCATCTATTGCAAGACGCAGGAGCGAAATCAAAAATTTATTTCTTCTTTTGATTATTTTATTAAACTGAAACCATCACGATGATATCCTTAAATCTTTTTACATATGTCCAGTACTTTGAATTGTAGTTATCCATTTTTGTCATAGATGCGTAAAATCCGCAGTCTATTACATACATAGACACATTTATTATTAAATACTCAATATTGTACAGGGTGATCTGAAAAATCTATTTCCCCAATTTTTCAGACACTTTCGATAACGTAAATGTTTTGAGGAAAATATTAGGTTTTGTAAATACGTCGTTGTAGTATAACTATGCAATTTGTGTGAATTTGTTAAGTGTCCGAATACTTATGGACGTGTATAAACTTTTCGAACGTTCGTTGTATCGGATGTTTGCCAAACAAGTTCGATTTATTTTAGAAAAAGCAACAGATAATTTTTCACAAGAAAATTAATAAGGTGTGCAGAAATTATAGGGATCGCGGGTAGTTTCCAAAAACCCAACAACCCTTGGACAATGGAATTGTTGGACAGTGCAGGAACTTAGGTGGGTATCAATGCAAATTAGGGTGGTTTCCTGCTTGTGCAACGCCTACGGTGCGGTAGTTGCATCACACAATCTCCAATAAAATTACCGCACCGTTGGAATCTGGACGATGGATAAATACAATAATAAAACACTCTTTATCGAGCGAATCTGTTTACTTAATAAAATTAAAGTAAACTCCTGCATTGAGGTTCTCTCGGTGAATTTACATCGGCGAGATTTCATGTAACATTACACTGGTTCATTGGATCGACTTATTATTAACTATTAATTTTATTCCACTTTTGTTCGAGCTCTCATCGAAGAAAACATTTTCATTAATTGTATACCACTGCCGATCTATTTACTCTTAGAAGGAAAAAGAAGAAAATGACTAATAATTAATAATAATAATTTAATTCAATTTAATAATTAAATTTAATTATTAAATATTTATTTAAATTATTTAAATTAATTTTTTTCTTTTGATAGAGACTACATATCTCTACATATTATATCTTTTGATAGAGAATATTGAAAAAATTTATTTTTTAATTTTTACCTTCCATAATTTTAGTGTAAATCCAGTACCATATAGTGATGTATAATATTGGACATAAAGTTAAGGCATTAATTATTCTATTTTTTATATTAGTTCTTATCGTGACCTACTGTTCCCAGTTCAGTATTTTCAAACGAAATCTATTCGTTTTGTACGTTGCATATAATATTATCAAATATCGTTGGATTCAGAATACAAAGCAATTTTCTATAAACGTCTCACGACCGCGAGTGGGTCAAGCGTCGGTCGTGCCATAAATCGCCTATACCGTTTGCTGCAGACGTTGACGACGACTAGTATTGTTATACCTGCGGTGACAATTTTTGATCGTTCCAAATGAAATATCGCGTTGCACTCTGACAGAAAGTATCACGTGAATCTCCTATCTGATTAATCATTTGCGCTTGAAGTTGTAATAAATCTTTTTAATCCCTTATTTAATTACACACACACACACACACCAGACTATCACATATATTAGGTATACAAATTAGTTCGTGACCTTTCTTCGCGGATTTAATGACTATTTACAAACAATCAAACTATATCCAACCATTCCAAAGAATCACTTTCTGTGTATTTACTCCATCTTATAAATAAGTAAATTGGAGGATAAATGATTTTAATTTAAAATACAGTTACTAGGTACTGATTAATCGTGAGAGCCACCAATTAATTTGTACACCTAATATTGTCCCATTACCTAAGACTTTGATGCATAATCTAGTTCTCTAAGGGAAACGTAAAAGTTAACACAAAATTACATTACTATGCGGACGAGAATTTTTTAGAATACCAACAACTTTTATGTTTCACTTATTCGGTTTCTTCATAGATAAAGTATCTTTGGCTGTGATAAGCGTTCAATTATAATCGCATTTCTAATTGGCCCAAGAACTCGATAAACGTTTCCATTCTGTCGTCCTCGAAATTGTCTGCGAGTGCTCGACTAAACAATTATGCAACGTCCCATAAACAACCGGTGTGCGTCGCCCGCAAGCATCTTTCCACAACCGCAGAAGAAAGCGGAGTCGTATTTTGCTCTGGAAACCCGTAGAAAACCTCTGCGTCTCAGAACAAACAGCTCTATTACAGTATTCGAGCTGGCCGGACACTAAAACCCCATAAATCCTCGAAGGTGTAGATCAACGAGCCGTCGAACGGTTGGTGGCGGTATCTAGACATCGGCTGTTGACAATCTCCAGCCGTAGCGTGCGTTTGAAGCCTGATCGTAAAATTTATGGCTTCTTCAAAAACGGAATCGAGCGAGCCGCATGGCTCGAACGGCCTACGAGAAGATGGAACACCTTGCCCGAAAAGCGGCAAGCACGGACGATACACTCGGCGAAGAACCTCCCTCTCCATTCCGAGGTTGATTCATGTGTCTGGAAATCGATCAGGCTTCGGCTGACAGGCCGAGGATCGGGACGAGGACGACTCAAAATATTTACGCGCGAGAAATTGAGGCCGGGTACGTTGGAAGCTTGTATAGGTAGCGCACCACAACGTAATTTCACGGACGGAAAGAAAACAGCGAAAGGCGGGCCGGGCCGGGCCGGGTCGGGCCGGGGATGGCCGATAGCAGAACGCAGAGCTCCGGCTGTACACGGGTACGCACAATGCCGGCGTCTGGCAACCGTTAAATTCAAATCAGTTCAGATATAATGGGCTGGCTGGTATGCTTTAACTAGGATGAATGCTCGACAAGAGTTCCGCTGCGGGGAACAGGCCACTACGGATCCAGGAAGAGAAACCGAAGAGTGGGAGAGAGGGAGAGAGAGAGAGAGAGAGAGAGAGAGAGAAATAGAGCTGAACCGACACGGGGTTGCAGACTCCATGAAGGGGGATGGAAAATCCACAACGAGGAGATACGCGCGAACAAGAACAGCCGCGACAAACTTTCCCCGGATTGGCAATATTCGTGCACGTTGATATTTTTCGGATTAAACGGTTTCCCTAGTCTGCCGATTTGCAACAATCGCTTTTGCATGTCGTTGCAGTGTAGGACCCTGCAAAGGTTTCGCACTTCAAACACGTCGTTTCGCAGATCATATTCACCCATCATGTACTAAATTCAACCTATTGCAATGAAAGGAAACTTCGTTTATTCCCGAAATTAAAAATTTTATTTTTAATTTTATTTTTGTGGTATTTCGCGTCAACGAATTCTATCGGTTATTAGTGACTTCGTGCTGTGATTTGGTATGCCTCAGGTTACAACGCATTTTGTTAATAATCATTGATATTAGTTCAAACGTTCTGGTGTTTGTTATACCCCACTTTAGACGCAAAGGATTGAAGTAAAACATACAGTGAATGCTCGATATGTGTCAACAATACTTGGCGACAAGTATTCTAGCCTTGGCGACATATATATAGAGAAATCACTGCACTTTCATTCGTCACAAATTATTACGAGTTCTGTTTTCAAACTGTCTGAATATTTTTATGACATAAAAATCCGCAGTTCTGCGAGCTTTCTTTTAACAACAGTACCTAAAAAATGAAATGAAATGTTTTTACGTAATACATATTTTTGTGTAATATACTTGTTCAAAATATAGAACATCAGTAGTTGAATAGAAAATAATTTCTGACGTAATAAAGTTAGAGGCAATTTTAAAATTAGAATCCAAACGCGTCATCGGTCGTTTGATGGTGAGAGATTCATACTTTTCCGCAAAAATTTTAAAATGTAAAAAGTGTATAATTTCTAAACGCAAATTATACCGAAACCCATTAACCCAATTACAGTGAATTCGCAGTTATTTCCAATTTTACAACTAAGTATAAAACATTCGTTTAATCATCAATATACAATTCGAGCACAGGATGACAAACTGCAAGAAGGAATAAAATTCTATTCTTTCTGTTTTGTTAGTTTTAAAGACCCCATTCGAGTTTGTAATTGTACAAAGATCCGCCATCTAATTATAGGTTACGTAGGTGAATGTTTGAAATAATTAGAGAATTTAGTTTCCAATGCAATGCAGATTTTTCGCTGAAGATCGTACGAGCACAGTTTTGTATCGCGATTTCGTCGTGGAACGTGGTTTAATTTAATGTGGCCGATTATTTGATTAACCGATGTATAATGCACGACGCCGGGGTATTTCAGGGGTCCAGTGTACGTCGAGCGAAACTATATTCGCGTCGATCGCATGATCAACTTGTATTAACATTTACGAAATACCAGACACACGCGCGGAATACCTATCGTTCCGTAATGGCCGTATTAATCCCGGCGGCGACCGCACACTCGCGTTCCATGGAATTCCACGTTATGCATCGAAATCCATTACCAGCGCTGACAAATCAATAGATGCACGTTATCTAGCCTTACTTTTGGACAGTATACAAAGCAGCACGTGTGCAGGCAACCGGGACTATTCACCGATGCCTGAATATGAGTACACATCCAACAGTAGGTCACGTCAACCGTAAGATAAGTCTTTTGTCAGCTTAATAAAAGGATCTTGAATAATTTTCTAGCAAAATACAAATTTTCTTCGTCGAATCTGAGGAACTATATACTGACAAACTATTAGGGCTACCCATAAGTAATCAATTATTTGCAATGAATTTGTTTTACCTCTAGTTCTGTATCGATCGTTGAAGAGGAAACGCGTATTCTTTTACAGTTTTCGGTGAAGCAGCCTGTGTTCAAAATACTCTAAAAAGTATAACCTTTTTTTTACAACCCCGTAATAAAATGGCGGCGTCCGTACCGTCCGAGGATCATATTCGTCATTGCATACATTTTCATTTTCATGCGGGATTTAATGCAACGGTAACGACAAAGAAAATTTACAATGTTTATGGAGATGTATTGAAGGTCAGCAAGTGTCTACGTTGGTTCAGAAGGTTTGCTGCTGGTGATTATGATCTCTTTAAAATTCGTCTAACTTGTCCATTGCTTGAAATTTCGTCTACTTATTTTTACCATAAATACGCAAAAGGTGAAATTTAGAAATTATAAAAATTGAAGAGTTGGACAGGACTCGAAGTGGACGACCAGTTGATTTGATAATGACACCTTAAAATCTCTAGTGGAAGCTGATCCAAAATTAAGTATACAAGAATTATCGAGAAGCCTTGGGTCCACATGGTCAATTATACAAAGGCACCTCACGAAATGGAAAAGACATATAGGCAAGGAATATGGGTACCGCATCAATTATCTGAGGCCAACAAGAATATTCGTCGATCAATTTGCACTTCATTGCTGTCCAGATTTCGTAGAGATCAATTTCTTAGCAGAATCGTTACCGAAGATGAAAAATGGATTCTTTACGATAACATGAAGCGTTCCAAGCAATGGCTTTCTGCAAATCAAGTAGCAATATCAACCCCTAAGCCTAGCTTATCACTTAGAAAGATGTTACTGTGCATTTGGTGGGACTGTCGCGGTATAATTCACTTTGAGTTGTTGAAACCTGGAGACACAGTTACTGCTGAGTTGTATTGTCAGCAATTACAACGACTGTGTTCGGAACTTTTGAAAAAGAGGGCATTTTTAGTCCACAGAAAATGTATAAAACTGCAAATTGACAATGCCCGGCCCCATACATCGAAACTCTCTTAGGAAAAAATCAAAGAATTGCAATGGGAAGTTTTACCGCACTCCCCGTACTCACCGGATATTGCTCCCTCTGAATATCATCTTTTCAGTTCTCTGGAGCATTATTTAACAAATGAAACATTCACTTCTGTGGGGATGCAATAGATGAATGCCCGAGTGAACGCGTGCGAATGAGTGTGAAAGAGAGAGCATGAGTGTGTGAGAGAGGCAATACGAAAGATGCAACGATCGCGAGCGATGTAGATTTTGTTTATGTATTTTCACGACGATCTGCCGATCGATTCGAGGTAGGTCGCGGTCGCGAGAAGAGACACAGCGAAAGTAAAAGAATTAGAGTTGAAGAATCGAAGTTTAATAGTTTAACGAGAGAGTTGAGAGAAGAGCCGTTTGTAAGAGATACACGAGAGATAATTGTACGACTTTAATAAACACGTTATCAAGCAAACTTCACTGTGACACCTAACCGCTTGGCTTTCACCTAACCTATTCCTACACTTCTGTAGAAGATGTAAGGAGGCACCTTGAGTCATATTTTCCTGGATGTCTATAAGAGGGTGATTGAAAATTTGCAGGGAAGGTGGCGAACTGTCCTTGATAATGATGGAGAGCATATAATAAATTAAGAAATAAAAACTTGAATTTACTAGAAAGTTTGTTTAAGATTTCAAAATAATTGATCACTAATGGGCCCCCTAATATTTCTTCTTTTCGCGATTTTCATAAGTCAACAGCGCAACAACATTCTTGAACTGAATTTAGCGTTTCTTCTCCCAAATAATTATAATTACACTGAAAATCTTATCGGAGTTAAACCGCACACGAGTGTTTTATAGTCCACTGGCCGAAGGGTCAACGAAAAGGGTACAAGCAATCGTAAGTGACGTTGACCGCAAGACTTTCTTTTAATTATAATACGATGACCGACCAATGAATCATGTTGTTTATATAGGCGTTCGTGAATTATGACAAAATGGCCCATCAGTGGAT
The DNA here is from genome assembly GCA_028454255.1 of Halictus ligatus. Classification (NCBI taxonomy): domain Eukaryota; kingdom Metazoa; phylum Arthropoda; class Insecta; order Hymenoptera; family Halictidae; genus Halictus; species Halictus ligatus. Next base: position 6,062,849 of record CM052134.1, read on the forward strand.
TGTGTCGCGCCGAAGACGTAGGAGTTTAAACACCAGTTTAACTACAACACTGCAACAGACAATAGTTCTCTCCCTGTGGCTTTTAGTTTCCTTCTAATCTCGCCGCAAAGAGGCGCGTCCACTTCCTGATTGCTTCGCAGAGAGTACCGACTTCGTTCTCACCATTATTTAGTCTTCGGGTAAACGATTCGCCGCCGAGATGATGATTTATGCGCTTCCCTTAGAAGAATATGTAATCTCGTAACGAACACGGATTAATAAATTGTTGATTCAGTTGTCCAGAAATGTTGCGTTTCCTCCTGTGCTAACCTCCAACGTACTAGGACGCTAACGATGGGTATAGCACCATCGGTTTTTCGATCGTCCCTATGGAAACGTCTTAGAAATGGAAGTGTCCATTGTAAACGTCTCTACGGACTCTTCAGGTTTCAGTGCGGTTGCTCTCGGCCCCCTAATTGCTGCTGATAAGCACGCGATGGTTGTGATATTTGAAACCTTTTACTTTAAACGAGCGAATTCCCCCGCGGATAAAAGCTGAAAGTTATCAAAAAATCGGTTTACAAGATATTTCGGCTAAACTTTAAATCAGACATCAGAAATTTTTAACTCTTTTTTTATGTAATCCTGTAGATTATGACGAGAAAATGCTGAAAATCAACGTTTCAATCCTAGGAGATCCGTAGTTCCAAAGTTATGCGTGTTTAAAATCGAGCGATTTTCAGCGTTTTTGACAGGTAAGGGCGTCGCCATGTTGAGATATGTACTCGCGTGTCGTCTAACTAGGTGGCAGCACAAGCACGCACTTCCTTACGCACGCATAACTTTTGAACTACTAATCTCCTAGGATTAAAACTTAGATTTTCGGCATTTTCTCGCAACAGGACTACGTAAAAGACAGTTAAAAATGTCTGTTTTCCCGAAGTAAAGTTTAGCCGAACTTCCTAATAAAGATAAAGTTAGATAGTTTATATTTATAGAGTTGCCCTGGTTTCCCTTAAAAAATTGAGCAGAGGTACCCAACTTCTGAAAATCATATTTCAAGCGAGACGCGCTATCCTGTAAACATAATCGTGAAAAATCACGCCGGGGCTAATTGCCCATTCTTATTGCTTCGCGCAATTATTTTGCAGTTGCTTGAATGCGTTTGCTTAACATAGGCACGTCGTTGTAATCATGAAACGGCGCAGTGACTGTAAAATTTCGACCGGCGCGGCGCGGCCTGTGTACACCGTTAATGTTGTTGATTCATCGCTTCGCTAATATGTTTACAAACAGATCATCGCCATTCCCGTCGCGGTTCCCGTGCGTTTCAAACGATACACAGATGCACGAATGATTCGATGCACTTTGTTGATCCTCCAAGAACGTAATCGCTGTTCCTATCACGAAACTTTCGTCTCTCCTCTTCGCTGTCCGAACTTTCTCCAACGAAAGGGTTGAGTGAGTCGTCAGTGAATGAGAACTACGCAATTATGCAAAAGAAATGCTGCTAGTTCGGCGAGAAATCTTCACACAGATTTCCATAGATTTTCATAGTAATAGTTCACGATAGGTATCCGACAGATGGTTCTAACACAACCTGAGCAGAAAGAGTAATTGGTGGACAGTCTGTCTTCGGTTAACAGGTTCACAATTCCAAAGAGGTCAGTGTTGTTCTTGAATTAGGTAACAGTGCAATGATGAAACAGGTAGATAGGTCCGAAATCACGGTTGCCGCAACAGGTGCGGAAAGCGGATGAAAACGATCAGTTGCGACGCTTTGGGAAATCTGATAAGAACGGAATCGAGGAAATTCGGTGACGCGTTTACGACACACGACGTCCAGGATCACCTCGTTAGCCTTTGTAATCCAAGTCAGCAGCAGCGCCGGACGAGAAAAAGAAGGAGAGAGAGAGAGAGAGAGAGAGAGAGAGAGAGAGAGAGAGAGAGAGAGAGAGAGAGAGAGAGAGAGAGAGAGAGAGAGAGACGGCGGGAGATGGAAGCTCGGCCGCGCAGAGATAACTGTTGTTTTGTTCTAAATGGGAAACTCGATTGTGCCTTTGTGCCCGCAGCTCTACCATTCCCTCAGTTGTTCTTCTTTTCGACGGCCGTCCTACACCATTTTCGTTTAGCTTTCTTTTCGTACGCGATGCTCGTATGATTGCGCCGGTGAAATGTCGTCTATCTCGCTTCGATTGAGCGAGCACGCGCTTCTTCGGCAGTTGTCCTGGAGGAACTGGAATCTAGGGACCAGACATGATTCCAACTTCTCGATGTCGTCACTGAAGGAAAATTTCTCATTAAAATCTTCAGAGGCATTTTCTCCCCGTAACTGTCGCAGAGGTCTCCACCGTAACTGTCCATATTTCGTCCCCACCATTCGGGCATCCCCTCGGAACCAGTCAAGCGGTAAACACGCTCGTCGACCGAACGAATTTCTGATCTCTATAAGGGGCGTACCTTGCAGTGATGGGGATAGACGTTTCACACGTATCGCGCACGTCTCTTGAACATAAACGGGGGCGTTACCGCACATTCCAACGTTGTCGTCGCTACCCTTACCTAGTTTCCGTAAAATCTCCGTTGCTCGACAAGTTCGAGCGGCACTTTATCGAGCACTATGGGCTCTACTCGTTCTATCCGTTCTGTGAAAAAGGAGAAAACAAGAATCGCAAAGTCTTTATCTGACAGGGAGCATAGATTAGCCTCGGCCGAGGCGGGAGGATAGAGAAGGAAGCTTCAGAGATCGATCGAGAGGAACGTTAACTGCTAACGACACAGTTTTCATCATGCACAGGAGAATGCTTAACCCGAGGATTTTTCTAGTTAGCCGTACGTGCTCAAGGGAGCACCGTGGCGTCGTAAGTGGAGCACTCGAGGTTGCCACACCACCGAGTGTCTGGAATATCTTAAGGTTGAGCATAGTGAAGTCCACTTGGCATTTCCTCGGTTTGCAACGGTGAAGTGACCCGCCAGACCCATCAACGCCTCAGACATAGGCCATGCAGTTAGCTTCTTTCACTTGCTCCCTCTATAGTTCTCTCTGTAGCCGTTTGTGATTTTCTTTTTTTTTTGTTTTGTTTTCTCCACCAAACCCCGGACCATCCTGCACACGGAATCCGGACCCAATCTAGAATTAACCCAGATTTCGCTCGAACCTAGCCACGATCTTATCCGGACGTAATTCGGATCTTGGTTAGGCTTGAATCATCGTTGGCTAGATGTAACCCGGGCTTTCTACGGGCCTAGGTTCAGTCCGGGTTGAAAGAAGCTGTTTCTTCCAGCAGCAAATAATAACAGCGGCTTGATGTAATTTGATTTGATCTGGGTTGTCGATACCTTTGGTTATTGGCACCGTTGCTGGTTAGACTGGGCTCCTTCTCCCATTTATTGTGCCATTAAGCTAACTTATTAAACCAGGAATGAATCAATCAATCATTTGATTTTAATCTCATCTGTTCAAAAATTTCTTTTTTTTTATTAGAATATTCTTCTCAAGTTAGAAATGTTAACGTTTCACAATAATACAACTAAAATGGAGACGCTGAATTTTTCATTAAATAATATCCATAAAACTGTTTATAAGCCAGTAACTCTTTAAAGAAACTAGTCAATATACCCGACTATTACTAATTAGTGTTGTTTCTTTTTTTGTTCCAGGTATGTGTCTACTTTCAATTGCACATTCTTTCGTCTTAGAAGGTATGCAGCACATCTTAACTATTATATCAATGAGTAACATGCTTAATGTCATTCATAAATCCTTTACGTAACACGCATGAACAGAAAATTGCTTCAAGTATGCGAGTGCAAGACGGTTCCGTGATTTTTGTGGTACTTGCGTGCCCGGTCATTGACATAAAGGTTAACGAAACGAATTCCCGTGCAAATTGAAGTTGAAATTATTATGTAGCTCGGCAGATGTGTAATGGAAATAATGTATATCGTGTGTGGGCTCATGAATGATCAAGGGGACCAATTTATTATTACAAGAATGAGATAGACCGACGCTAGACCGCGTCGCCACTCTAGCAGAGATCAAGGTCACGTGATAGAGTAGAATGAATTCAAGCGATATCAGCGATCTCCAGCATGCTGAGACTATACAGATGCAAGATTGTAAAGTAATGTTAACATAAATTTAAGCAAAATGAGTGAAACATGATATCAGCAGGGCTATTTGCTATGTTTCCAGACCACGGGGGCGCATGTTCGTTTATCATCCGGGGATATAATTCCGTAATTACTTCTAACAAATGAAATAATTACTTTCGAATACGCAAACAGTGGCACGGAACTGCCGTACCGATCAGCACAGCCCGTAACAGATTTCTTGTTTTACAAGTTAATCGAAACATGGAGGCGCCTTTGTGGGAAATTATTAATTCAATAGATTTATTTATGCGCGCACTGTAACCGAAATTAGTCGAAATCGCAATCGGTGCAATGTAGCAACACGTAGAAGGAAATCCGAGCTAATTATTTCGATTGTTCAGTGAAAAAAGTGTGTTACCGCAGACACCTGGGCTCAAAACTACTTTTCTTTTCAGGTGAAAACTCGCGACACGGTCTACTAATTAACTTCGAATTTTCTATGCGGACTCCTAATAACATTTCGTGTCTGTTCTAATTCCTCATATTTTAATTGCAGAGAAAGAAAGCGGAGTGCCTCTTAAGCGAGCAATCCTCTTTCCTTTGCTACGTCTTTTCTACATTAAAAAATAACATTTGATGCTTTTATTTTGCATACGACTTAGGACAAGAAAGTAGAAGTCTATACCAATTTTGCAATTTGCCAACACGAACGCTGAATGAATTTGAAAAAGAAATTGAACCAACTTGAGTATAACAAGAGGAGAAATAAATAAGAAACACAAGCAAAATCGTTTGTTAAAGTTTAAACTCTGTTAATTACTCGCGAGACGAGTTAAACAACGATCCGGTAAAGATTACGGGGCATTGTTGGGTCAGAGTAAATTAAATCGGACTTTCTTGACTCCACATTTTCTCGTCAGAGTGTTAAACAGAACAAGGACACGGTTGTTTGTCTGGTTTCTTTCGGGAGTAATGATAGCAACTTAGCGACGTGTTAAAAGACAAATAAAACAGAGAACGTCCCGGTGCCATCGTTGTAATGCAAATTTACTGTGGCAGAATCATTTCCGCTACATAAATCTCGACGCGTCCCCGGAGGACCGAAACACAGTCAGATTATTGTCGTACTCGCAATCAGTGTGCACGCGTAAATGTTCTAGGCTGTCTAGATATCACCAGCAGAAAGCTTTTTCGCGTATCTAAACGCAGTTCCTGCACCGGCTTATCGCGTGCAGCATGCTTTGAGAGAACAACTAGCGAGCCTTAGTGCTTCCTGATCCGGCTAAATTAACACCCTGTCGCTTTATCGTCTGCACGTTAAACGTTTCACAAAATTGTCCTTACTGTCTCCAGAACGAACCTCTTCTCGCCCTCCAAACCCTCTCAGAACCTATCTCAAAGATAGGTAAATAAATATTGTTCCCGAATATTCTATTCACAATTATATGGCTTCCTATTCAGAATTTAACGCGACTATCCGAATTATTTTTCTCAATCTACCGAATTTATTAAAGGAATAACTTGGTTAAACTTCACATGAGGAAACCAGAAATTTTTAACTTTTTAAAAATGTAATCCTATAGATTTTGGCGAGAAGATGCCGAAAATCCCTGTTTCAATTCTAGGAGATCACTGGTTTAAAAGTTGTGGGTGTGTAAAGATGTGCGATTTTCCTATTTTTACCTTTTGCCTCACCGCCATGTTGGCATGTTGTGGCCGTATTTTTATACACTCCAAGAATTTGATTTGTTTTTTTAATTCCAAACAGCATTTAAAGTTTGATGTCATTAGGGCGACTTTTAAAAATAACTCCTTTTGAAGTGACTCGATAGGAAGTAATTTATTAGCTATAATGGAGGTATTACTAAAGTGATATTCTCTTAAAACCTGCTAGAGACTTTAAGGGAAAACGGGGGGACTTTAGAACGAGGATGTCAGGAACTCTTAATCGCTCGTTAATCTTTCATTAATTAGCTTCATGTCTCGAACAATGTACCCAACTTTTTCTACAGCAGGCATAGGTCCTGAATAATTCAATTTTTATTTATATTCTCGTACATAGTAACTCTACATTATAACAGCTACATTAAATTCGTTTAGCGTGGTTTTCTGATAGAATATGACATAACAATATTAAAATAATATCGGCAGGAGCTGTTCACGGAGTTAAACCAAAAATCAGTAATACTATTGACGCTTATGTCAATATTCAAAATTTTCTGTTCAATATGATTATAGTTGTTAGACTTCAAAGTTCATCGCATATTTCTAGTTCTTAAATGTAAAGTAATGATCATTCGAGAAAGTAAAAACCCATAACAATTCCCGTATTTGTCCACAAAATGTGATAAGAATTTTAACTACATAAAAACTCTATTTATCATTCATTTTTAGTCGTTTATAGACATTGCTCGAAAGATTTTCAAATCAGTTCTGCATTTATAAATTAGTCAGTGTTCGAAAAATACGTCTACACGAAAAAAAAAAAAGGAATAATATGGTAATGTCAAGAAAAATGTAATTGTTCTCCGCATAATGGAGCCGGTAGAACAGTGCAATACCTTTTTCTGCAACTTTTTTGTCCTCGCTGAGGACCGAGCAATAGCGTGACCCAGTTGCTAGAATCGCCCTGTATAATTGAGTATCAACATTGACATGCTCGACTTGCGCGTCATAATGATGTACCAGTTTCCCAGAGGTGCGGACGTTATGAATACTGTAAAAAAACACATTTTTTAAATGTCCTAAAAAGCCGTTTTATTGACCCTTTCCCTGCAGAAAAATCGTACGATAGAAACGCGCGAGTTTGATTTTAATAGCCAGCCACGCTCTGGATATTTTCTTGTTACTCGTGGGAAAATATAGTGAACAACCCGCTGCACACGTATTCGCGAATTTGCAGGACGAGAGGGGATTTGATTTTGGTTCTGAACATTGATAGATCAAGTGTACCCAGTCATCAATAATTTTTATACGATTTTTAGTTAGGCGACACAGTTCGTTTGCCACGGAACCGATCAAAACTTTAGCGCCGTGCCAATATTTCAAATATTTTACAATCCCTGCCGGTGTATACGATCTTATCTTACTCAGTCATATGCAGTTAATATTGATTGATGAAAATGCTATCAACCACTGGCCGGTATAGATACGGGGACGTTAAAGTGGAATGAAAATGGATCTTCGGGATACTTGTCCGGGATAATTTGTACGCCGACCCTACTTTCATGTACAACGCTTTCAATCTTCAAGTATCAGAACGCATGTCTGGTTGCTACGTTATCACTCCTCCTTCCTCAATTGCGAAATGGTGTATTAAAGTTCGTTTCTGCTGTGGAAGTGTCGACATGTTACGCTTCTTAGGACAATTTTCAAAATAAACAAAATAATCTTCAAATAAATAATTAATAATCTTCCTTTAGCACATATCAACAATATGACACATATCAAATGTCTGTTTTATGAATAATGAGAATTAAATTTCCCTATAAGAAATTCGATACTTTAAAGATTGGTAAATTCGGGAAAATGTAATAGAATATACAGGATGGGTGGAAAGCGTAGTGCCACCGGGCAGGGGATGATTATACGTGGAAAAATGAATCGAAAGAAAGAAATAACATTTTTTCGCTTGACGCCTCGTTTTTCGAGAAAATCTAGTTTAAGATCCGTCGGGTAGGTCGGGTTGGTTGGTCATGATCAGACACGTCAGACGATTCCTATTGCATTTTCAATTGTTATACCTAATTTGTCTCTTAATTTTTCCCGATTTTACTACGATTTCTGACCCACGTTGTACATATTCTACTACGCAAGAGTGCAGACGAAAGATCGTGACAATAAATCACTGAAACTGACTAAGTCCGGTTTCTTTTCTATGATATTAAATAACGATATACATAAACTTTCTTTATGTGAAATAGTAAAATCGCGGTCATCCGGTAGCAACCATATTAAACTGAATCGAAATTCTATTAGAATGATACACGTGAAGTGATGAACAGAAAACAAACAAAAATATTTTTACAATACACCCGTTCCATCAGAATTTCACGTTCAACAATTCCATAAGCAATAAAGACGATTTATTATTTTCAAATACCATGCAGAGAATTGAGAAGATTTTCTCTGCTTTATCTTCTGATTATTGTTATTGTGGATTAGTGCTTTTGAGTGAGCGTATGAGGTTGGATCAAGCTCGTATGAATATATGGAGGCTGATACTTGTAACCGATATTATAATTAATATTATTGATACTGTATCTTGTTTTCATCGCTCCATCGCTTATATTATTGCCGTGGCAGTGTATAAGTCCAAGGTCGTTTCAAGGGCGTAGTATACTCTTGACCTTGTCCCGACCTCTATTAAAATCCTATGCACGTAGAAACAAATAATAAATTTGAAACTACGGTTATTTTACTGTCAATTTATTAAATGATTAAGAAAATATTTTTATTCGCCAACGCGAATGTTTCGAACTCCGCCATGTGTACAGTTAGCAAATCAGACAGCAACGAAGCCTAAACTAGTTAGACCTGTGACCACATCGGACATTGATGCAATTTAATGGGAGCGGAGGAGATCCTCTCGGATCGATAACAAAAAGACGCGACCATAAGGAAAATGGCGATCTTCTAGGAAGCGCGTAAGTTAATAAACCACTTAACATCCACGGAATGATAGATCTTTAGGCGTTCTATATAATGTAAATAACTGTTATCGACGGCTGCTCGGGTCGTTAACTTCCGCGTACCCGCTTGGTGTTCCAAGTGACGAACTGACAAAAAACGTTTAAGTAAACCTCACAAATTGCTGTCTAATTAAATTCTTGCACTCTTTGCAGACCCGAGCAGAAAATTAACGTCGAACATCGGCAGCCTTGGTAAATACTTTTAACACGATTTACGAGCGAACGAGTTCTGCGCAGAAATACAATATGTACGGTCTTCGCGATTTATTTACACGGATTTGACACTGTAATCGATAGGTAGATTCAGTCGATCGATGAATAAACAGCCTCGAACAACGCCGTAATCGGTAGATAAATGGATGGACTTGTGTTTTGAAAACATAAAATTTCATATCAAATTTTACAGTGTACCCTGTAAAAGTATGAAAGAAAAACGCAATTTTTGCTAAACATAGTTTACGAAACTGAACAGAACTTTCGGCTGAACCCAATAGTACTTGAATATTAATGTTGTACATTATCAAAATAGAATTTTTATTCTTTCGTCCAATTTCAGTCTACATTAGCAAATTACGTTTCCATGAATTGCATATTATTTAATTATTCGAAACGAAGCGGAAGCAGACTAAGGCTGAATGAAAATCAATATTGAAACGAAAATTTGAAATGTGAAGAAGCGAACTGAAGAGCGTTTGATCAGAATGAGTCACAATCAAATTTACAGGACCCGTCAAAATGACGGATTCTAATGTTTTTAAATTGCGAAAATTGAGATGGTAAAAATGCATCCATGACCAATTATTTAACAAATTGATTTCTTTGGGTATATATTATTAAAAAAAAAATGGCTACGAACTTTGATCGATACGTTCATGTTGTTTTTATAAAGTAATGTAAAATAGTAATTTCTAGTTCTCCGTAAACCTAGTGTTAAAATATAGAATATCTGGATCGCACACAAGGTTCCGTTGGAGCTTCATTATTTAAATATAAATTGCTGTCTCTTCCGCAACATAGGGGCTCCAACTCGATTAAAAATCTAATTCGAACGGTCATTTCGAATACGTAATTTGCCCGAAGAGATACGAAATACAGTAGTTAAATTATTATCGCTACGGTATTGTCGAATACATGTTTGCAATTTGCAGACATCGGTACTTAATTAAAAAAATAATAAAAACTCGTTGTTGCCGGGCTTCCATTCGAAAATTTCATTGTTTCGAGAGGAAAATTAATTTCCCTGCTGAAAATATTAATTGTCTGCATTTTAAACGCGGGGGACAAAACCAATTTGAGACTCTGTTTACGTTTTTATTGTTATTACTTTATGAAACGTGTTTACCTTTACACAGGTTTGCTTGAAAAGAAAAAAATGCGAAACAAAATCGATTTGTTGAAAATGATAAACCAGAATATACCGATTCTTAACGGAAAACAGTCGCGGTGCATATTATATCACGGGAGCGAAAATTAAATGGATTTGGATGCAGCAATTAGTTTGACAATCGAAGGGGCCGAACCCGATGAACAACGGGGATCTGAGCACCGTATGTAGGCTAGTAGTGATTTCTACGAGTTTCCCAATTACTCGTTAGATTTTCGAATTGTTTGCTAGGCCGGTCGACTTAATTACGCGGAGCCGTTATGTTCCCGTTCTCCCCGAGGCGCGCGTTACCATCTCGAAACGAATGTTAAGACGAAATGTGGCGCAGCGTCGCGGCAACGCCATTACATCGCGACCATTAGCTTTAACAAGCATCGAGTCAAACAATTAGCGCCGTGCACTCGACTGCGCACTTATCTTCTCGCTGCTCCGGAGACAAAAAAGGATTCAGTTTGAACGAGCACGCGGACTTCAATGGGTCACATGAACGCATAGAAAACATCGATTTCTCTGATCGTATTTTCGAAAAGAACCTTAAAAATACTTTTCCAAAATTTTATGCTTAAACTTGTTGAAGCGACAAAGCCTAGACAGGAAATCTTTATGGAAAATAAAAATTGTGTTGATTTCAAGGTACAAGAGCCACGTAGACGAAATTATATTTATCACAGTTTTTCTTTCATTATAAAAATTACTGAGAGAAGAACGAAATTTCGGAATATGCAATTTAAGCATTCGGCGTTCTGCCAATTTTCAAGTGAAGTAATCGAAAGCCAATCCTGGGGTCCGTGCTGTGACATAAGTCGTGTAGGGCTACTATTTTCATGTGACATATTGAAGATAGTGAGATGTTGTCAATGAAACCACTAAATACAGTTCAAATTATATCGTGTTTGGTGTCGTCTTAATAAGAAAAATGCCACGAATATAATGAAAAATAGAAGTTTTGTAATTGGATTAGTAGTTGGTAGTTCACACCAATATAGAGCTCGAGTGGAGGGGGTAGGCGAACTGATTAAGATCGTGTAGCTCCGTTCAGCTTAGATCAAGACATTACTGTAAATGATTTTGGTAATACTGATTAAGAATCATCTCGATTATTTATTTTAGTCTACCCCAAGATTTCTAATGTACGTCAGCAGGATACGATTTTTAAACATATGTTTATTGCGAGCGAGATATATCCGAGAAACAAGTAATTAGAACTGTACAAAAAATTGTTCTGTACGACGGAAGAGTGACTAAATCGATTATGAATGAAAATGATAGCGTAAAACGCACCATCACTTTATCAAAAATTCATGACAATTGTTAAATTTTGCAGCATTTACGCGAGACTGCCCCCTTAAGCCGTGCTCGAGTGTCAATCCAGCGATCCACGATTCTTGATCCGTACAATGCCTGTTAATGATTCGTATTGTTACCATGCTAAGACACAGCTCCTGCTGACTCGTGTCCCTGTCATACGAGCTGCGAACGATATGATCCAACGATACATACCATCGAGAGCCATTCGACGATGACTCCGGCTGATACGCGCTATAATGATTCTTTGTGGCCCCTATGTTATGTCCTAACAACAATCTTCCACCTGTTTTCTTTGTGTAATTACACGATAAGGAAACTTGAGAGACACATGTGCCATCAGATGATCTCAAACAGGTAGAAAATTACGTTTAATAAAAGGTATATAGTCCTCGTGCATCTTGACTTGCAGGGGACATTATTTATGTGCAACATTATGCATGAAGATCAATTCGTGTCATTACTTCTTTAGCTAACAAATAGTGGAATGTGAATTTGCCCCTCGCGAGTTCCTCAGAAATAATTTCTTGAAGGGCTTAGGATAATATTTCACCCATTTTTACTTCACACTTTGAATCAAAGAAATAGGTTTCATTTATAATTTGTCACATTTTGAAAAAATATGTCTTACGACATAAAAATAGTAAATTTTCACAAATGTACGAGAACTGGAGTAATAAAATGAAAAAAAGAGTAAAGAAATGAAACTGTGAAGAGTAATTTTATAACGAATTTACAATAAAAATTGCTTTAGATTAAATGTCCATTTCGTTGAGCTATTTATTACAACCTTTATCAGTTTGTTGAAACGTATGTCTCCAACTTAAGTGACAATTAAAGTTCTCGTCTTAATTAGCACCATGCCAGCTGTCAGAACGTGGTCGATATATGTCTGTTTTCTGTTAAGATATTTTGTAACTTTTAATAAACTTCGTTCAGTCGTTTCACACGGTACAAACGGTGTGCTAGTTCCATTTTATTAAATCGCTTGAATCAATAAGCTGAGGTGAGAAATAATAAGTTTCTTTATTACAAATTCTACCAATTATTATTTTGTAAGTTACTAGCACGGTAAATTTCATTATAAATTTACTAACATGTTCATCGAACAGTATCAAAGCCGGTGTCAATCCAACTGAGAAAATTGATTTTAGTTGTCCAATCTCGCTGCATTGCTCCATAAAACGTCAAAACTGAATTTGTTTATACTTCGCGCAATTTTCCTAATAACACGTACCCTACCAAAGATATTTATTCAGTCATTTCTCATAAATTTCTCTCTTATAATTTTCGATGATACTAAAATAAACACTTTAAAACCAGTGATTTGTGGCGGTAGGTATGGGCTATTGATGTAATTAAATAAATCACGTCGATTCCGCGGAATTTTGATGGGCAGCCAGATGGGCAGTGAACGTGTTAGAGAGCATGTCTGTTATCTTTCGGTATTATGAGCCGTTAGACACATAATTGAGCCGGTCGTGCGTAAATAATTAGCGTTTTCTTAAAACCGGGGGGTAACGCATCGCGACTATCGCCCGTTAAATTGATCGCGTATTAACATATTAATTATTAATTGTATAGCGGAAATCTAATTATAGTATTAGCGAGGCTAATACTGTAATTCTTGAGCGTGAATTTAACGCAGGCAATATCTTCGCGAGGATTAATTACCTCGGTCGTAGGGATATATATATATATCTATATACATATATATATCTATACAAGCTCTCAGCTGAAAGGCTTAGACAAACCGATTACCTTCATCAGCATCGCGCAAAGCACTCAACAGAACGCAGAGTGACTGTGGGCGGTGTTTAACACGACATTAAAAGCCTTATCTGTGATTCAAATTTTCCCGCTCTGTTCGCCGACACTTTATACGGTCCACTAACTGCATCGCCGCCGGCACGTGCTTCCCCCTTGTCTGCATTAGCGAAAGGATCCGCTCCGTAACACGGCCGATTTATTCGCCGAATGTAACCGTTATCCTTGTTAGATCGACCACCGGTATTCGCTACTTCCGATACTCCGGCTATATATGTACATACCAAATTCTTAACGGCAGCACGACACTAAACGGCGGTTGTCAACGACGACCAGGACACGCGACAGTCAACGATCGCGCACAGTTCAACAAGTACCAAATTTATTTCCTCTTGACTGAGCGACTAATCCTGACAGATTTTATCAATTTATTAAAATAAGGGACCAAATTTCTGCGAAGGTACCAATTATTTTGCCTAATATCAATCACGCTCATTTTGAAATATAACAAATCTGAAGAAAGAAGTATATAATATTTAACTAATTTTTAAAAAAATTCTACACTTTAATTCTAAAAATTCTAATTTTTTTTTAAATATTCATTATGCCTTCAAAATAAGTACAATTAATTGGGTCCCTTGCCCTAGGTCGGTGCACACGAAACGTCGAATTTTGTTTCCGGTCGCCTCTTAAACAATTTAATTGTCTACATCGAGTGATTTTCTGTCCAAATGGAGTGTTATCATCAGTGTCCATTCATAGCACTATTTTTGTGACTCACAACCATACGATGGTTTTCAAAAGTAAATAGTATTGTACTAAACATTCATTCATAACTTCAGCTCTGTAATTGTTACCTGTGATTGTTAATGTTTGAGTAATCTCTCAATATGTAAAGTGTGTTAATTAGCACGGTATACATATGTATGTACCGTGTATTAAGATTTCAGACACATTAAATATTCGACTTTAATTATGCCAATCAATTTACAATTTTAGATGAATTGTTAGACCGTACATATTTCGTTTAGTCAACGAATAAATGAATGATAGCGAAAGGCTGAAATTTATAGGCATTTAATTTTCATCCGAATTTTGTGTAATGAATAAAAAATATCCGGTTGAAATGTGCGCCTGCAGAAAATGTGGATATTCGTGGCACACGCGATCCGGCATATTAATTTACCTCACAGCTCATATTTAAAATTTATTGGCTTGTGTTTGATACTTCGACATATTTTACATATCCGCGTCCCGGTATTTGCATTAACATGTTTCGAATATTTCAAGAACGTGAGATGTGCGCACGTTTCATCGTTATTAAAAATCCATTAAAAAGCAAACGTATTTATTTCGCATAGAATCTGGACTCTCGTAAAATCTATTTTACATTGACACAGTTGTAGGGGATAATTAGATGACTACTAAAATCAGAAAGTGTGATTGAAAACAGTGGAACGATCAGAAGAATATTAATATATTATTTTCACTAGGTTTAAATTATCAGCGAAAAAAATAAATTGATATTTGGCTCTTATGTCTTGCAATTGATGCACAAACTTTTTATTTTGCACAAAGATCCTGGAGTCCAGTTCCATTAAAATATTAATTCCTATGCAACTATTTAGGAGATAATTAGATCACTACTAAAATCAGAAAATGTGATTGAAAACAGTGGAACGATTAGAAAGGTATTAACATATTATTTTCACCACATTAAAATTGTCAGTAAAAAAGATAAATTGATATTTGGCTCCTGAGTCTAGCAATTGCTGCACAAACTTTTTATTTTGCCCAAAGATCCTGGAGTCCAGTTCCATCACATTATTATTTCCTATGCAACTAGCACATTATCTCTAGAAACGTAGACTAATTGCTGCAAGGCAAACGGCTGTTCGATTTATCTAACAATTTGCTGATTCGAATTGCAATGCTTGCCCATTATTTCGCACAGTGACGTTCAAAAGCCAATATAATTTAATACCGGAATCCCTGGTGACCATACCCCGCCGAACATAACCAGTCATTCATACTTTTCCCGATTTTCCGTTACTCGATATCGAGCCTTTCCAGAACAACCAATATCTTTTTTATAATCATGTCTGAAACGCACCGAGAGTTAATGACGGGCTAAATGAACACATGGACGCGTAGGATATAATCGACTCTCGTTAATGTCATTAGCAAGTATCTATTGATTATGCCGTCCAGCGCAACGTTACTTTGTCGTGATTACAGTAATCCCATCATCGATCAGTCATTTAATTACTGAGCTGTTTTAATTGGCGTATTCGCTCATTAGACTCTACATCCCCTCCGACCCCTCCCCTCCCTCTAGAGCTAGGGGAGTGTTTATGTAGCTGCCTCTACCGGGATCTTTTGAAAGCCCGTGCGCGTTGTAATTTAATGAACTGCATTGATTAAGTAAACCATTTAAATAATTCCCATCGATCAGTCAATCCCATTAGCCCGATGCGTTTGTTGTTATTGTTGTTGCATGCGGAACGCGCTCCAGTGGCTTCCAAATAAATTCTACCCCCCCCCCCCCCTCGTGTCCATTCGAAATTCACCGAAGTTTCGATTTCTGCTCTAATTCATATCAATGCGCCCGTTTCGCTGCTATTAAACACCGGAACGCGATTCGACCTTTATCGACAAAATTTATTGCCTCGCCGACTTTGCAACGGCATTTCTAAATTTCGCATAAGGTCAATATTTTCGATTAATCGGGGACAGCGATCATGGACGACCCAATGAATCTTTGAAAAAGGTACGAATCCGGATAATTTCGAGCGACGCCGAAAGTAATTAATCGACTGTCTCGAACAGTCGATCCCCGGACTTACAATCAACCGTAGACGTCGCGATACGGATTTAATTAATTAGTCAATTAATTACACAATATACTATTCCGCCTGGATCGACCGATCGATCAATTAATTAGAGACGAAAGCTTTTCTTCTTTGGGGCTGCGAGAGGAATCTATTTGTCTCGCCCGTTAGACTTAGCCCGCGACCGCAACTGTTACCGTGCATAATGCATGCGATAAGCTATCATGTACCGTGCGATTCGTTTAATTTGTTTTGTTGCCGATCCAGCCGCCGCTTAGGAAATGCACGCGGAAAGAACCATTTGTCAAACCTCTCGAACGCCTAATCCGAAATCCTAATCTCGTCTAATCCCAAGTAAATAATTACCATTCAATTCCGCTTTATCCTGTGTGACGTTAATCCCGACAACATCAAAATTTTATAAATGAAAATCTTAATTTCACCGTTCGTACTCACCCTTTGTATTGCCACGAACCAGAACGCATTATATGCTAATTTTGACGTACAATTTTGATCCAAAAAGTATTTCGACTCATTTTAACGTTCGAACTTGTTCACGTTAATGATGTTGATGAAGATGTTAATGTTCGGATATAATCAGAACTATCGTGTTTGGTGTCATTTCAATCAGAAAAATGTCACCAATATGTTGGCAAAGGTTTCGTAAAAGAAATCATTGCTAATGAAAAATTTGTATCATTGGTTTAATAATACATTCATCGCATGTTTTCTTAGCCTGGCTTACTGTTACTAGAAGGTTAATAAACAGTGCTATAAATATTTATGGTATTGTTGCTGTCACTTTATATTTTGTCATGATTTATG
The DNA here is from genome assembly GCA_028454255.1 of Halictus ligatus. NCBI lineage: Eukaryota > Metazoa > Arthropoda > Insecta > Hymenoptera > Halictidae > Halictus > Halictus ligatus. Next base: position 6,079,726 of record CM052134.1, read on the forward strand.
AGAAATCAACTCAAAATATTATTTATTTATAATACAGTATAAAATACGAATAATTGCTAATTCGGATCTCAATCCAGCGACAGCCAACGATTAACAATATAGAACGCGCTGGAAACATCGTTTTCGTGCTGGTACTGTAGCTCACGGATACAATAATTGTACGTAGCAATTATGGTTGGCATATACTACTTTCAACGAAGCTTCAGAACAGATTGGATCGTTTCACGCTTGACCCTTTTCACGCGAGAGGGAAAAAAGAGCGTTTATTATTGAAAGAGAGACAGGTTGACATTGCGATGTTCAGAACGCTGTTAGTATGTAGGTAATTAGTCTAGGTTCTGGGAACCTAGTCGGAATGGACGGCTATGGCAACTTGCCCAACCATCTCGTTTGTGGGCCACGTGTGTCCAGTTTCAATCGTTCTTGCTAGTCCAGCAGAAAAAAATGTTAAAATTGCACCACTCTAAAAATTTGTTATATTTTGCGTGAACTTTTTTAACTGCGAATGTTACAGTTCCCAATCTTCTGAAACCTTTGGTTTGAGCAGCGTGAAATTCTAAATTCGCAATTCCTGAGATATGAAAGCAATTTTTGTGCCCCATTGTTAATTGAAACCTTAGAAAGATTTAGTTGCTGTGCAAAACTTTACTTCAAGAAACCTGAAATTTTTAACTTTTTATCACGTAAACCAGTAGATTTTGGCGAGAAAATGTCGAAAATCCCAGTTTTAATCCTAGGAGATCAGCAGTTCAAAAGTTACGCGTGTGTAAAGATGTGTGATTTTCAGCGTTTCTGGCAGAGCGCCGCCATATTGGTATGTACTCAGATGTCGTCCAATGAGCGAAGCCGCGAGAAGGTTAGACGGGGTTAGGATCTAGCTCCTAAAATCGCTCAAGTTTAAGCAGGCATAACTTTTGAACTACTGATCTGCTAGGATTAAAACCCGGATTTCGACATTTTCTCGCAAAAATCTGCAGGATTACATTAAAACAAGTTATAAATTCCTGCTTTTCCTGAGGTGAAGTTTAACCATTTGCTATCCTATGTCGTTGACAAAGTTTGATCACGCAATTTTCATAACATACTTGAAGCGCAACACATTCGAAATGCATTTGAAATTATGGCACACCGGAAAAGGAGGTCATTCGACGCGCAAAAGTGTGTCGAAATGTTAAACGCAATTTTATCGGGTAAAATTTCGTTTTCGAGAATATCAAATTTGAATATTCGCCAAGTTCGTGTAGTCTATTGCATCGGACACAGCTGTGTGTCTGTCCATTACCTACTTTTTCTACTTACGCTCCAAATGTACAATAGTTCGTGTCAATAAATACTCGGAGTCATTTGAATCGAACATCGCGCGTTACATGAAAAATTTTTATTTCACATTTGTTACTTACTTCTCAATTTCAAACCAATAAAGATACGAAAAACAGATAGGAGATAGAGATAAGATAAGAGTAATATTTGTTAAAGTGGTATTTCAACTGAAACAACGAATGTTAAGAACGGCTAAAGCTAATTGCCGGTACCATCGAAGCCTCTTAACGCTTTGACTGCCAAACTGGAAACCTAAAAAATCCCATAAAATCAAAGCAAATTATTTAAAAAAAATTATTTAAATGTATGATATTGAGTAGTCGTCCAACTTTCTTGCATTTTACAGTTTCTAATCAAATTTGGCACAATGAATATATTAACGTAAAAATTCATTTTAAAATCTGGACAAATGATTGACATGGCAGTCAACGTGTTAATTAATAGTTTCCCACGGAAACGGAAGTAAATGATTTCACTGATCGTGAAACAGCAAATAACGAACGAGTCATTTTCACTGATCTGGCACGTTTGCTGTTGAAAAAAGACAGCGTCGTTTCTTGTCTCGTTTAGTGGTTTTTATCGGCGAGCTGCGAAGAGGATATCATCTGATTCCGCAAGGTTTGAAACTGTTGCGGTTTACTCCCCGCGGCTCGGTAGCAGTATGACAAAGTAAACTTGCCAGGTGAATAAAAACCATCTGAGCACGGTGCACGTCGAACTAACGATCCGTGAAATCGTGTATTTGCGAAACGGTTCCGTGCGATCTTCTGCGAAAGGGAACAACGCGGAACGAGCGATTCATTGGTCTCTCTCTCTCTCTCTCTCTCTCTCTCTCTCCCGTGTGTTGGGCATCAATACTGTCGCTTTGATGGCCCCCACACTCTTTTTTCAAAAGCTCCATGTTAAGTATTCTACAGTATTTTAGGTCACGCGACCAGGAAGCTCTAAAGTTATCGATTCGTCGCGCAATAAGATTGCAGAAAATGTTATTAGCTGTACGCGATCATGCAGAATATCTTGCAAGCGTCAGTTTATAAAAACAGCAATTCTCGTAAAATCACCTGATTTCTATATAGGCTGAGGACTTTTTCAAAGCACTTTAATCATTTCTGATAATATTATTTTTTAAAAAACGGGACTGTAGAATGCGTGCAAATGTACCAAAAAGTTGTTCGGATCAAGTTCAATTCTTAGAAGACAGCAAATGCAAAAATTATTTAACTGACGAACATACTATTCTGCAATTAATTTCTACCAGTCTATCCCGAGAGAAATGCGACTGAAACAGAAACATTTTCGGTGAAATTTAAATTTTCAAAAGATGCAAATAATATTCGAGTGAAAACATACCACTCTTCGAAGCAGGAAGTGACTTTCAGTTCACCTTGTATCCGCAGGAAATGTTTAGGTGTTCCCATTTACATGGCCTACTCTGTGTATGGAAAATATTGCATTCGTCCGCGCGTTCCCTATTAACTGCTAAACCGATTGACTCTAGAACTCTGTGGAAAATTTAGGCTATCGTGAAATCTTTCCACTATCGGTAAAAGCTGAAAGTATTGCGCCAAACCGTGCTGCAATAATGTGTCTACTTTTAATGCAGTGGAACAAAGGGAGACGGTACATGAATTTGTAAATTATATATATCATCGCGAATTAATTTCAATCTAGAAAGCAGATAATGATTTTCACATTCCCACGAGTGCTGTTGTCCCAGATATAAGAAGACCGGGGAATGCCGGGTACTTTAAACTAGTGCAATATGAAACTTTCCATAGTTTTAATTACATCTCGTGAAACTGTCGTGAACGAGGTTCCTCTGATCATCGCAAGACATTATTTTGGCCAACAAAATTGCCACAGTTTAAATACCGACAATTTCTCCAAAAATATAGAAAATCCGTGTCACTAATCCGTTAGGAAACCTTTCGGAGAGACGGGAAACGCTTTTTAAAAATCTCGAGCATCGTAGTCGCCCAGACCGTACGATTACGACGAATAGAGGAGGAGTATTAAAATTCTAGATTTTCCAGGGTAGATTATAATAACGAGAATTTACCGTCCGTTTAACAAGAGATGTTCACAACTCCACGTTCCACCTACCGCGCGCGCGTACGAAGATTTCTGCCTGTGCAACATTCATACCAGCAATTTGCATATTATTTTACGCGTCTCCGAGGCGATAATTTCAATAGCCCATGAAACCCGAAAGTGCAGTGATGAGCAAAAGTGTAAACACACTTCGCTGGTTTTACATGAAACGTGATAATACAACCTATTTTTCAATTCATGAATACCTGAAGATGCATTGTCATATTTCGCTAGCATTCTTTTCACATTTGACCACAAATTTTCGATGTTATTCATATCTGGACTTTGTGATGGCCATTTCATCACAGAAAACTTTTGATTTCCTAGCCAGGTTTTTACTATCTTTTCAGTATGATTAGGGTTCCCGTCTTGTTGAAATACTACATAATATACCAGAATATACTAGAATAGACCATAATATAACAGAATATACTAGAATATACCAGAATATATCAGAATATACCACAATATATAAAATATGCCATAATATACCAGAATATACGAAAATAAACCATAATATACCATAATATACCAGAATATACTAGAATATACCAGAATATATAAGAATATACCACAATATACCAGAATATGCCATAATATACCAGAATATACGAGAATAGACCATAATATACCATAATATACCAGAATAGACCATAATATACCATAATATACCATAACATACCATAATATACCAGAATATACTAGAATATACCAGAATACTCAGATACTCAGAAGATACTCTACCCTCAAGAAGGGTGCCAGCACCCTTATGAGTCAAACAACCCGAGTACATAATTGAACCACCCCCGAACTTCATAGTTTGCTTTATGCTACTTGCTTGATTACTATTTTCGGATGAGTCCAGCACCAAGACGTTGCATCAGATTCAAATCTATTAAGTTTTGTTTCGTCAGATCATATCACTTTTTCCCAATCTTCTGTTGACCACTTATTGTATCTATGGGCAAATTTTTTCAACAGTTTAATATTTTTGTCTGAAAGAGCTGGTTTGCGTTTCTTTTATTTCGTTTTTAACCTGACTCTCTTTAACGAGCGGCGAATGGTCCACTCACTTGCATTTACCACAACGTCTTGAGCCGCGATTTTTGGAGATTTATGACTTTCAGACCGAAGACGATGTGCAATTTCACGTGCGGCTCTGTTAGAAATAAAATGTGGCCTACTATTTCTTGAAGAAGTTAACACACCACCATGGGTTTTCTTTACGCTTGCAACCATCGTATGACTTTCAAAAAATGAAATGATACTATTTCTTTTCTCTGCACTAAGTGGTTTCATCTTGACTTACGCGTGTCAACTAACTTTCAAATAGAAGGAAAACTGTATAAACAGCAGCCTAAACGTGTCTTACTACAGTTGGCTATCAGTGTTTGTTGACAATTTCATTTCCCTAGCATTTGTGTACTATCTTAACCGTTTCTGATGATACGTGGAAAACTGTAAACATCGTTTCAAATCCTTATTTCTGTAAAATATTATATATATTCTTAATATTATCTAACTTAAACTGTTATGTTTCGTTTATCACATTCACCGTATAATTGTTATTACCGAATCTTTATCAGTATCATCACGTTTTATGTAAAACCATCGAAATGTGTTTACACTTTTGCCCGTCACTGTATATCGATCGCGCGGCCAGATCCCTTTTACATCTCATTTGCGGTAATACCGTTCACATTATCGCGCCGTAATTTCTACGTTAATGCCCATTAATAGTAATTCGAGCGACGCACCGAATCCGTCACCGTTGTAATTTACATTAACGAGCGTGCAGCATAAAAATGTGTGCTAAAGTTTAAGAGTCGCCTGTTCCGCACGGTCATTTTCCCGCGGAGAGCAGGTTTTATGGTCTTTGGATAGCGATTGGGGAAGTTTGCTTTTCCGGGGACAGTAAAATCTGCTCGGTTTTTATTTCGACCGCGGCGCATTATGGGAACTATTGTCTAGTTTACTGCCGGTGTTTCGGCAACAACTTAGCGATACTATTTCCCGGCGTTAACCTAGTTTGTTACACTGTGTTCTTGGGACGATATCAACAAACCGGGCGTCAAACGCTTCGATGCTGTTCCGTGCGACGCCGCCGCGGCGCGGGGAAGAAACATCGGCTCGAACAAAGAGGATTCCGCTTAGTCATCGTCGGCCAAGTGACACTCGCTGGAAGCACAGGAACAGGAAGATATTATCTAGAAAGCGAAATTACAACGTGCATTCGCTGATACCAGCCGAGTCATTGCGGGGGGAAAAAAAGCTCGCGGAATCACTAGTATGCGAGCGCGGCAGAGACTCCGATGATACTAATCGTGTCCGCGATGTTAACTCGAAGACATTCGTCAAAAAGAAACATCAAGAACCGGCTGAAACAAAGAGAAGTGAAAAATTATTTGATGCTGGATTCATGTCATCGCGTGACCTGTACATTCAAGTAACCCCTTGTTCTGTCGGATGAGCATGTTTTATGCTAAATTTTCATTTAAAATGAAAAATGATTGATTTCAACACAGGACGAAATTACTTCTTCTCTTACAAAATAATTGAAATAAAACGTACCCAAGGTTGAAATCAATTTTTAAGACGAGAAAGAAAAGCTAGGGCAAAGTAACGAGCCTGGCAATAATAAGAATATTATTAAAATACGAAGATAAAAATCTACAAAATTGTACGGACTCGCACTATTTTCATAATCATCATATGAGCCGTTTAATAAAAATGTGGTGTGAGTCGATATTTGTCTGTTGGGCGCCACGTTTCGAGGGTTTAACGGTCATTAAATAATGTAATTGTGATATTGTAATTATTCCTTCTCATCTTAGGATTAACTACTTCGACTTGGAACATTTTTGAATTTCTGCTCATGCAATTGCCGAAGCATATAGGAACAGCAGATACTGTACCTACCTCTAGACTCTAGACGATTCACGTGATCGGCGACAATGAATTAATTCGCGGTGTGCAATTGTTCGATCGGCACGCCTCCCGGCAACACCTTCCGAACTGTTTCACCGATTCGACGCGAGTGTGACATAACTGCTATTTGGAGCGACGGCAACGACAGTAACGGTACCGTCGTATGTGCACACACGTGTTTACAGACACACGCGCGGACCGTCGGAAAAACGAAAAGTGGTACCAGTTTTAGTTTATACCGTCGGCCGTCCATAAATTCAGCAGAAAAAGCGGAAACTAATTCGCTTCTTTTCAATTAAGTAACGAACACGATCCGGTGCTATCTTTCCGCAATTACTCGTCGGCCGAAGGTGTGCGCGAACATTAAAAGATATAGAATCAAGACGCGGAAAGGATCGTTCCACGGGATCGGACTTACAGTTTGTCCGGATGGTTTTTGCCATGGAGAGAGAGAGAGAGAGAGAGAGAGAGAGAGAGAGAGCTCACGGATGCCGACGACGACCAGGGATCGCCGAAAGCAGTCCCAGCAGAGAGGTTGGAGACCAGTCGGTCGTTCAGTTCTCGGTTCTCTCGAGTTCTCCTCCGGTCGTTCATTGTTTTTATCTCGTTTAACAGTATCCTCCCCGAAGCGCAGAGGCGGGAGCCGCTCTTCTCGCGTTAGACGCGCCCGAGATGCGCCGTGATGCACTCGGTGCGGCGCGGAGAAGCTGCAGCCGCGCGGACACCGCCGTTTTGTCCTGCAATCGAGCACAGATATCCTTACCTGTTACTGTGCCGGAATAATAGGACTTTCCATATACGGCGATTTCTCTATATATGTCGCCAAGGCCTAGATGGTAAACGTCGCGGGATTATCCCCACTACCGCGGGTTATATCAAGGACGCCGAGGAGCGTAAACATAACACGGCTCGAATATGGATGAATCCTGGATGATAAACGACGCTGGCAAGACCCGTGCTGTTGACGTATATCGAGAATTCACTGTATTTGAATATTTAGTATAATTAAGCAGTCACCGCAAACTATACAAACTACACGTTAACTGTTCAATTCTCTATAGCGAACCGTTCGGTCCAAAAATGCAGAATCTTTCTAAAAAGCGTAATTTCTAGTTTGGCAAAACAGGGAATGTATTTTGATTTTGGTTTAAAGTACATTCAATGGAAATATTTTTAATTCAAAAGCGGAGAATAGCGACCCCCATTTTCTGCTTCGCAAGCATGAACTCTTTCCATTACATTTTCGGTCGCAGCTTTCACTGTTTCTGCTCCAAGAACCTTGAATATCTTCCTGGATATTGTCCATTAACTGTTTTATTGTTCGGGGCTTGTTAATGTACACTCCTTCAAATATCTCTAATTGGAAGCTGGAGAAATGGAACTACAATTCCATTATTTTTACTCGTCGAGAACTTTTCTATTTCAAATGTCCGAGGAAAGAATTTTGAAAACTCTGAGAGAAAAATTTAAAAATACACATTTTCGAGAGTATGACGCAACTGTTAAATGAGAACGGTGACTCATGCGGCCGCCCCGTATGTACGATTTGGAATTTAAGATATGACCGGTACGTAAGCAAATGACCGGCACTGTATGCGCTGTCATTTTGCCCGGGAGTGTACCTATAGGCGAAGTAGCACGCGCGAGAGAGTCCCGATTTGGTGAAAAGCACTTGAGAACCGCCTTTTGTTGCGTCGCCGACCGAGCGCCCGTGGCATCTTGCCGATCCCCCTCCGACACACACACAGAGAGCCGACTCCGAGGAAATTGAGTCCCCTTTGAATTATTCTGGCCGCCGATCACCTTGAATTTATCTTCAATTCGCTGAACCGAAGTAGACATTCGCGGCGAACGTGCGAGAAAACGAGGCCATCATCTTGTCTCGAGGTTTTATTAGGTTGTTGCCCGGTGGAGAGCCGGCTGATTTCTCCGACAGGTCTATTTGACTGCGCGCACTTCCATGAATGAAAATTATCAACCCGCCGCGGCGTGCTCGCTTTCCGTCGCTTTTCTCTTCGTCGTTGGGTTAAACTCGACCGGACCGCCCCGGCTCTAATGTTTTCGAGGCGTTGCTTCTTACGACGGAACTTTGGATCCGCTGGCAGTTCGAAGGAACTCGAACCCGCAGCAGGCCACAAAGTGAAAACTTTAATGACGCTTAAGTAATGTTTATTTCCTGTTCAATTTAACCCGATCCCTAATGGCGGAAAGACGGCCCCGGTTGGTTCCGGCTTTCGTGCGATTCTATGCCAGCGCGGAGGATTTGTTGAAATAAAATTCATTAAGAGGAAACGGTCCGATTTTACACAACTTCGCTGGGCGGGGCTGGTTAAGGAGCACCTTTATTCATGCGGGATTATAGGAGAAGGAAATGCTGAAAACATATTTTATTCAACAGGGTCTTACACAGATTGCTATTCGGCAAGGGTTTACGTAATTTCGCCATTTTGGTGCCGATGCCTCATCGTACTGGCCCCTCAATTGCCCCAAAATTAACTTGAAAAGAAGTAATAAGGAACATTGATCAAACCGTAGATAAATTCAGTTTTAAGGGTTTTAAGGGAAATCTTCATTACCTGCTTCACTCAATTTTCTTTTTTCTTCCATTTGAGCTTAACCAGATCTTTAAATGAGTGAACAATATTTATAAAGTAAGTTCTGGAAGATGGATAAACGTTCGAACTGAAATAACATTCATCGAAAAACTATTCACTGAAGTTAACCTTAAATACACACAGAATGATATTTTACGCAATTTAGTTATCCTCACTAATAACAGCAATCAGATGCTATTTTAGCGAACGGCTGCGCAGTGCTGTAAATCAATCCTTGTAGATTACCCATTAATTTTTGTTACGTGTGATATATAGCCGGCGCGATAATAATTCCCAAAATATTGTCTATTAACGCTCACAATTAGACTACGGATACAAACTAAAATTTCTATAAATAATCGAGAATCTGAAATGGAATAAAATATTCTCTCTTTTGTATTAGTAATATAAATATATTACAGAGTAGGGTAAAATTGTATTTATTTTTTCTTTCTTTAAAGTAATTATTTAATGTTGTATCAGACACTTGGGTTTCCTGCTGCATTTGTCATATACTACAATTTATTTTAATAAGAACATACAAAGTAGACACTACAAAGTAGGTATACTATTTATTATATACTACGTAAATGATCATAAACTATGTAATACTAAACGTAATTGTCTTCCTTATATTTTCATAAGGTATAAACAAAGTGTAGGTACATATTTCAAAATTACATGGCTTGTACATTCCACGTGGAAACTCGTTTTCCCACAGTAACATGAAAATTAAGAAAAAAAATATTCATTTTTGGAACAAAGAAAAAATTTTTTCGTCGCAATGTGCTTGCGCATTCTTTAAACATGCGAGTTTTTAGTACGAAAATATTGTTGTAATGAAAATATTATAGCCCCCTTTCAAAGCCCACTTTAAAGATTTTCCCATAATTTTAACCGTTGTGAAATTCTCGTGGAAAAATCCCTGAATGATACAGTGTTTATTCATGAATGCTCCCTATTTTGTTTTCGAGCATATTCGGCCGTGTTTATTATAGCGGCAAACAAACGGTTGAACGAGCATATTTACTTTGCTCTTTGTTCGATTCGTACAGTTTACCAGTTTTGATATCCGATATTGTCATTAATAACCAATATGTAAGTTGCGACGAACCTTGTGTTCTTTCGAATATAAAATACATTTTATCTAGAATATAGTGCTTCATCCTATACACACGGAGCCGCCCGTTAAACGCGCAAATGCGCATTTCTGTGTGTTTTGTATCGTAAAATATGCGTTTACCTGCAGCAGTGTTTCATATTCATTAAGAGCACAGCTAGTTTTTACACGGTGCGCGCCGTAACAATGCAACGCTTCCCATTCGCTGCACAGTGAAGTGCGAAACGCGAATTTTCTTTCGCATAACAAATAATCTAGCCGTTTCAGTGTCCAAGGAAAATAGTCAATTTTATGCGCGTTTGCTTTAAAACGGAGGAAAGTTGTGTTCCACTGCATTAACATTAAGTGTAACAAGTTGCATGTACGCCAGGGCACCTACTTAAAAAGCGCATTCGAAATGTACGGCCTTGACCGAAAAGTTTTCGCAGCCGTAAAATCATTTCCCTGAAATTTCGTCAATGTTATGTACGAAACTTATTCCCCCGATCTGCGAAAGTAACCTGGAAGAGGGACAGTATAGCAATCGAGTTGGTGGAACAAAGTAATCGCTGTCTCGAGAAACCATTGTGACCATTAACAGAATTAGATCTGGTCATTATAATCTTAACTTCTCTCTAGCTAAAATCAATTGTGGTAAATAACCCTGGCTGTTCATGTGGTCATCAGACACAGGATATTGATCACGTCTTATGGCAATGTCCTCTATATGACACGCACAGATGGAAATTTATACATAACCTGAGATTACAGGGTTGTTTCCTTCCCATGTCATGTAATTTCACGTAATGTACTCCACAGACCTACAAACACTCTATTTAATATTTTATGTTCCTTCCTGAAAGATTGTGGATTGTGTATATAATGTCATAATCACGTCCATTACCAATTAAGCGACTCCAACTGATGTGTATCTATTACGCTACCTTCATATTAGTATAAGGTTATTATTGTAATATTATATATGTAATACAGACTGCAGAATAATCTCTCATCGGAGGTTACAACTGTACAATAAAAAAAAAAAAGTAATCACTGGACGCTTATGGTTGTTCCCAATGAAATAAAACGAATAACATTTCTCCGTTTCGGAGGAAAAAGTGAACTTGAAAATTCGGCGGTTGCGCGTGCCGTCGAATAGGAATCGGCTGGCGCGTCGCATCATGGCCGACCAATTCTACTTGTCGTGATACCGGCGATTCCGTTCGACTTTCGAGCTGAATTTTCTTCGAAACGAAGCGTCGATTGAAAAAATGTGATTCGTTCTTTTTTTCTTGTCTTTGCCTCGTGCACGCTTAAACCCGGATCCGATACACTCTGTACACCAGGTAACCGAACGAAACTCGAGCCTCGAAACAATGTCACAGCTGTTAACTGGCGTCCCCTGCGTCCGTGGAGCATCTGCGGGAGGATCGTGCGTTAATAATCGGAGGGGGTCACTAATTCCATGCAATTATTCAGATTGAGCCATTCAGCTCTCTCTCTCTCTCTCTCTCTCTCTCTCTCTCTCTCTCTCTCTCTCTCTCTCTCTTTCTCTAGGTCGCAATAATTAAGATGCCCCGATAGATTCCATCGTGCTTGCGACGGGCGTAGACCCGCGAAGTTACTAAAGAGTCCTCTCGGTGGCCAGCCGGTTCTATACAGCCGCTAGGTAAGAACGTAATCGCGATTCTTTTTTTCCGCGAAGGAAGTGCTCGCTCGTCCTGGCCGTTGACAAGGTGGCACCCATGTGTCCTTACACGTAGCGACCCTTCCAGCCAGACAATGAACCTACTCTTCATTCTGTCGATCCACGTGCCCACTCCAACAGGTAAATACACTTCGGAACGGTCGGGCCCATTATCCTCTTCGTAGTGTCGTTGCGGCTCCAATTCCCGCGGTTTATCGAGAGAAGAAAATGTCGGGCGTGGGGGGAACCGCCGGTGGCTGCCGGGAGACACACGGGATAGACGTGCAAGAGGAAGGCGAGAGAGAACCGCGCGTAAAGGGAAGAGTAATCCGTTTCCGATAGATATTATGCCGTCATTTCTTTCTTCTCCACTCCCTTTACACGCCCGCCACTTTCTTCCCGGTTCCTAACTATCGTCGCACAGTGTTCCGGAATCATCAAGTGGGTACACTAAATTCATATCTCTTTTAAGGGGGTCTTAAAGCAGGCATTTGGCCCTGAATGTCACGCTATGTTACGCTGTGCCTATTTTTCTAAACATAATACGTCTTAAATAAGTATGTAATCAATTAAGAACGCATACCATCGTGTTTGTACATATCTTTGCTACATCTGTCCAGAGCCTTTTTTCGATACGAACGCTAAATTTCTCGACATTAAGAGAATCAAAAATCGTGAGTCAAAATCTTGACAAATTGACGCTTCAGCAATGAGCAGTTTAAAAGTGGTAATTTGTAATATTCGGCAGAAAACTCGCTTTCTGAAGCAACTATGGCGTCACAAGATGGCTGCCGCAGAGAGATTCTCTTAATTTCGAGAGATTTAGTGTTCGTATCGAAAAAAGGCTGTGGACAGACGTAGCAAAAACTTGTACAAACACGGTGGTACGTATTTTTAATTGATTACTTATTTATTTAAGAAGTAAAATGTCTAGAAAAAAAGGCACAGCGTAACATAGCGTGACAGTCAAGTCCAAATGCCTGCCGGTCCCCTTAACATCAAACCTACCACGGTCGAAATGACCGGTTTTCTATTTTACAATTATTGAAGTTATAAAAACGTTTTTATAGGGAATTACTAAATTGACTTTTCTATTTAACGCTTTTGTTACGAGCACCGGATATATCCGGCGTTCATCTGATGACCTGTGTGCACGATCGCCGAATATATTCGATATTCATGTGGCAGCCTCTATGTACGAGCGCCATCTATAGTGACACTGGTTAGAAGAAACATTGTTTTATTAACCACAGTTCTTATTTAACGCTTAGGAAAATCTTCACACAAGAGAGGACTGGCCACGCGCTATGCGTGCATTTTCACGGCGGACAGAATGCTCGTACCGGAAGGGTTAAGCACATATTATAATGAGAATCGTAGAAAGTTTAGGTAAATTTTAACCTTCTTCCTTCTACGGGATGTTGCACTTTTATGTTTTGTTCTTGGTAGGTTTAGTGTTAATTGCGCAGTATCTATTATAAAGAATTCTAGGGGTTTTTGAAAACTACTCTTACAGTGGATGTTTTACCCTGTACAATTTTCTAATTGATTTGAAACATAATTTTAGGCAAATAATCTCGTATAAACACATCCACGAAACTGTGTAATTAAACAATAAAATTTATCAGACGTTTCAGTCTTCCGGAACTAGTTATAAATGTTTTCAAATAAATATCAACTCTCAGCACTCGAATAGCGACTGTAAGGCACCACTAAAAATTGCTGTATCATTATTGAAAATATTTTTTACATTAATAAATTTGTTTGTATTTAATAAATTAACATCTTATTGTTAGTATTGTACGAGTGAGTTACACCATTTTCGTATGTATAACATGAAAAAAAATATATAGAAGGGAAATATTCTAGGTCCGAAGAAACGTTTTGTTTTGGAGTTAAAATAGCTTCGAATGCAAAGGGTTAAAAATACTAAACTTTGAAATAAATACTACAGGACCAGTTTACAAAATATTACGTTGGTATTGTGTCGAGCCACATGCAATCTAGCAATAAACAAAACATCGATTTCGTTATCGCTCGAATATAATCCTCTCGAGGACTACATTGTCTTTCTCGCGGGACGTCCTAAAGTACATACAATTACCATCCAAATTAATTGTGCCGTAAACTTCGCGAATTACGATTTTGTACAACTGGGGTGGAAAAACGGGATGAAAGATTGCTCGCGGTGAACCGCTTATAAATTTAATTGTTAATAAAATATTGCTGCGACGTGTGACATTCGGCTTTTTCGAATATTTTCGCAATTGCTTTTCAGGTGCGATACAAACGGTTATGCAACAATTCAAGAGAAGCAACAATTCAGTTTCATACCTTTCTACTTTCTCTCTCTCCAAAATAAATAATTGTAAATAAAATTCTTATATTAACATACTTAGAATTATTCAATGTGTTATTACTAGGATTTTTATGCAATTTCCAATTTTGATAGACAAGTTTTAAGAAAGTGGAATGAAATAAAATTCTATTTTAAATGGGATCGGCCTTTCTATATTGAAAAAAATAATAATAATAAAGATCTTACTAAATTCTATCGAATTTTATATTCCAGCATTTTTTGAAAATTTTCATGAGTTTATAAATGCATAAAGATCCGCAGTCTAGTTATTACTAATATAACTGTTACTAATGCTAGGTACCAATATAACTATTCCTACTGTTGTAACTATTACTAGTATAACATTTTTTTACTAATATATTTATTTATATAAATCTTATTTATATATTTATATTTATTTTATTCGTGGATTTTGATGAAATACACTGCCTCACGATGCTTTTATTTACCAATTCCGGTGAGGTGGGTAAGGTGGTATAAAATAATAAAGATTGTCCTCGCTTCGTTTATTCACAATATCGGTAAGCGCGAATGTCAGTGCGGTGCTGGTGTTGTAGTTTCGGAAGCTTACGATCAACCGGCGACTCTCGTTGCCTTCTTGAACACCTCGGAGTTAGAAAAGGCAAAAAGATAGGAGAGCAAAAGAAAAGAGAATAGAAAAGGAAAACTTGAGAAAACAGTGACAGCGGTAGGAACAGCGGAAAAGAGTCATAAACAGAGAAATCTAAGAGGTGGGCGAAGGACAGAGACTAACGAAAACCAGAACTCTGGTTCTCAAGGATGCATTGGAAATTCTTGAAGGGCTGGTCACCAAATGTGCGACCAGCAGACAGGAAACAGGGAATAATCGCGTAACAGAGTTGGAAAAGAAAGAGAAATTCTTAGAAGAAATATATGCATTGGCGTACGTGGTGGTGTCGCCACCGCATCGGAATGATTTTTCTGTTTTATTTTGAAAGTCCGTTTCTGGTTGACGTAAGTAGAACAGTAAACGAAAATTTCATTTCGTATTTTTACATGCCCGATCTCGTGTTCGTGGTAGCGATAAATTGTTATGAACGCTCGCAAATATCCGCGGGTTGTTCGTAAGGTATTCCGTCAACGTTCCTGTGGAAATGTGCGAGAAAACACCATAGCAGTTTCTATTGCGCGTATCGGCCGTGTGCCCCGACTGTACATCACGAGCCCGGTTGCCCACGGTAGCGCGCATAACGCGGCCATGCATCAATGGGCGGTATCGCGAAAAGCGTTTCGTCAATTTCATTCGTTGTAAACGGAAAGAAAGGTGGCTCGATGCACACGAGCCGGGGGCTCCGATGCTAATATTCGGGTGTACGTGTATATCGGCCCGGGCACGGTCGATCGTTTTCACGGCAACGTTAAAACCATTAGTGTCGCAGGTGCAGCGATTTCGAGTTTGTTGAACCGTAGATAACGAGGCTGGCCAGAGATGGCGCGGGGGTGAGAAGGGTAATGACGTGTGATGCGATACGAATGACACGTGTAAAACGCGGCTGCGTAATAGGCACGCGTGTCTACGGCACAGTCATAATGCACTTAATGGACCTGACTCGTTACTCCGGCATGCGAAAGAAATTTTTACTCTGCCTCTCTGTTTTCGATCATCCTCGAAGCCTTCACGTTGCCACTATAATCAGCACTAGGGTAAGGGACCCGATTACTGTGGAGGTACCAATTGCCTATATTAATTACACTTATTTTTAAACCATAATGAGTGTTTAAAAAAGAAGATATCACATTTTTTTTAGAATTTTTTAGTTTTTGCGGAATTTTTCTTAAAATTAGTTAATGTTATATATCTGTTTCTTAAGATTCGTTATGCTTTCAGAATAAGTGTAATTAATATGGGCACGGTAGTTGGCACCCCCAACAGTAATTGGGCCCCTCGGTTCAACTACAATTTATGATTAAAGTCAAAAATGACAATTGAAAGAAATTAAATTGAAAAAAATTGTCCGATTTCGACGAGTTCGTTCAACGCTTTAGTTAATGGATCATATAGAGCTGAGTAGTTGCGATTTAGAGAAATCTGGTATAGTGACGTGTTGCGCCTAAGCTCTTGCATTGTTTCGCCTTGTACATTAGCTAGCATCAGTTATGTAGTACTATACAGCAAAGGAAATTACGTTACTCTAAGGAGTAACAATGTGTAGCGTTGATTTAAAGCATCTGTTATTTACCGGTTAATAAGCTATGATGAAGACCAAACCTACGTACACTGTATCGAACTTCGTCAATACGTTCTAATTACTACAACTAAACTTCGTGCTGAAGCATTATTAAATGCATGGCAACGCAGTCTATTGTAATCAGCAGTGCAGACCGAACGGTGCGCCAACGAGTATAATCAAAATCTATTTTCGTGCACTTTCGTTCTGTTTTTTCTAGAAATTACTTTTTAAAACTTAAATAAATAAATAAAAATAATAATAAATGAGTTGGGGAATATTAACTCTCCCAGTACTGAAGAATGATATATCGTTGTTCTACTTGCAAAACTATTCTTAAAACAGCTTTAATATTTTAATTTGGTTCAATTATAATCGGCATAAAAACTTAATTCATCAATTCTAAGAGGATCGAAAATTAATATTTGGGTAGTAGAAAATAGATCTCTTTGGGTTCACACGTTCTGCTGAAGTTGAATTTTTCGACACTGAAAAGATAAGTTAAACAAATTATGAATAATCCTATTCAATGGTTATACGTATTCGGTCACGTAAAATTTTTCTTTTTCCTGAGGTGCCCAGAGATTACTCATTTATTACTTCACGTTATTACTATTGGTTTATTGTACGGGTACATTTTATTCCAGATACGGTCAGAAGCATTCGGCTGCAGATAAAAGTAATTCCATTTTTAACATTCTGAATGAAATAAAGGTACCAGATGTCACAATAGCTACGCGCAATCCATTCTGCGCTATTCTTCTACCTCGCCGTCACCGTTCTGGCGTTTCGTACAATATCCGCAAAATCAATCTCCTTTATGTTTCTTATTTCGGTAAGAAATACAGACTCAGAAAATGAAAGTAACTCAAATTTTGTAATGAAAAGCAACGTCTATGCCATTCTTTTTATTCTTAAAATCAAGCAGAGTGGTATTTCATAACCATTTACCATCACTTTCTGTGGCGGTTCAATGATTATCGACCACTTTTAGAGCTCTGTTCTGTTTCATGGATTATGATCGCATAGTGCTTTCAACAAAATTGACATCAAGAAATTACACAGAAATTCTTCAGTTCGTACGAAAAGTCGGAGTAATTTATTTCCAATATTATAATATTTTTAATTTACTAATATTGAGATTGTAAAATTTCTAATATTTTTAATTTACGAATCCGCGAGGAATTCGATTTCTTTGGGTATATGTTATTAAAAAAAAAATGGCTAAAAATTTGGGCAGCACATTCCTGTTATTTTTATAAAGTAATGTAAAAATAGTCAGTTTTAAGTGAGCCTGGTGTTAGGCGAATGCCCGAGTTTTTCGAAAAGTGGGTAAAGGGCATGTTCCCCGGCGACCAACTATTTCTCGAAGCCTAATATCGTTAAACTTGACACGGTGGTAAGAACGTGGGCGCGAAAGCGGTGGTTAAGGTAACGATAGGTTGTAATTGTACGTGTTTTCTGCCACGGGGTACCGTTAATATAAGTGGACAGGGACGTTTACTCGATTCTAGATGCAATCAATGTTTCTACTGTGGAGCCCAGTAATTTCTCGAACGACCGAACAGTCGAAAAATCCACAATTGAATTATTATCATTATTTATGAAGTCGACGATACTCCCCCCCCCCCCCTATCCTCTCACCCCGCGTTCTCAACGCATATCCACCGACCGTTATTCCCTGCATATTGGCGCGTGGTATGTAAATGGCTGACATGAACTCTTTACACGTACTGTACACCGCGTGTCATATTGGTGTTTCGCGATTAAACAATTATGATCCGTTATCCCGTCCAAGGAATTGTTTAATATGGACGTCGCCACGGTCGCGGCAATGTACGGACTGCGCTCACGCAGTTTGCATTTTTATGGTCGAGCCACCTGTGACAGAGCGGTATTTATTTCTTCTTTTTCTGCGAATTAATAATAGAACTAAACGGACGAATGCGGGGCTTTGTACTAATAACAAGATCGCATTTATACGGGTTTCCTACAATTTTTATTATAATTAAACTGCGGATCGTATAATAGATCGCATAACAGAATTATCAATATGTAATTATTATTTGAATTATTAATATGGAATTATTTGAATTATTATAATTATGAAATTGTAAATGTGTAATTATTATCTGAATGATTATTATTACTGCCATGTGAATCAAGTTGGAAATTATTGGAAAATGAAATATTACATCAAGTCATCTTATATTAACACTAATAATCCGATGACTATCAAAAGAGAGCGTTGAAAATTTCTAGTTTATCCTTCTCCGTTTTGGTATGCCACTTACTAATTTCTGACATTATAACTTCCTCGATAATTTTCTCTATACAGACTTAATTAACTAATTTCGTATAAATCATTGAAATATCTTCATATACGAATTTAACACATTTATGCTATTTCTATGCTCGTGTTAATTTTTAATTGACAGAAATGTCCGTTTCCCATAAGAATTATTATTCGGATATCTCGAGAAAAAGTGTCTATCTTTACGAGAATTTTTATCCAGACAACAGCAAATCTAGAACACGCATCGTTTATGATAAACCAGAAACCGATAAGATTAACGCTTCTTGCCGGCCATCTTTTATTCAGGCGCGCCTAGATAATCCGTACGTGTTACGTATGCACAATGATTCTATTTACTTTAGCACTGCCCGCAATAAATAAACGCCGGCTGATTAAAATCACGGCTGCATATGCGAGCAGGAATTTATTATTCCGACGGCGCCCTTAAGATTTCGCGACATTTTATGCGACGGTTAAATGCAACCTTTCGCGTAATTCAAAACTTTTTCCCTCCTTTTTGCACGGTTTGCAAATGGCACTAGCGCAAAACGACCGCTTTAAATTACAACTTACGCTAGATTTCCGCTGGAGGTGTTTTGTTACAGAACTTATAAATAAGGGGGCAAGCTAAACTCGAAAAAGATGAAATAATGAAAATAGTTAAAAGATGAATAATAATAATCTTATTTCAATGTTCCTAATGTGTAATATTTTACTGTCTCACACGATTTGCCATTATGACGGAGATGAATATTAAATATCATTTTTTAAAGTACATTTTGAAGGTCGACTGCGGTTATAGGTAGACTGCGGACATTTATGCAAAACAAGAATTGTCCGTGTCGATCTACGGAAGCAGAAGTTTCTACTTTTTAATCGTTTTAATATCTAATTCTTTATTCTTTTATTTCGTTCTTACAGTTTTGTATTTGACCATTTCATGTTCGCCGTAAATGCATAAAATCCGCAGTGTAGTTGCAACTAAAATAGTTATAAAAGCGACTCCCGAATTATGTGAGCGCGCCGCGTATTTTTAACGATGTCGCGACGAACGGCGCAGCGATAAAAGTTAATGACAAAAGCGTTTTGTTCATTGACGTCCGATCGATGGCAACATTAGCGCCGGCGCGGTGTCACGCGACCTTCGGTTTCCCTCTTCTTTCTGGATCGTGTCCAAGCCAGCAGGAATTGGAGAGTTTGCTTCCTCACAATGCGGTGTCACTGCGGTGTCACATTATGCAAAGCATTCCATTCTACGAAGGCCATAGAATCCACGGGAACTTGACACCTAACTATTCGTATCTCTTGCGACGTCGACGACGACGACGACGACGACGACGACGACGACGACGACGCTGACGACGACGCTGACGACGATGGCGACGATGTTGTTGTGCGGATTCCCATGTCAGCGACGTCGTCCAACAATTCGTTGTCATCGTTCCACTACTGCCATCCCCTTCACCAAGCTCCGATGTGTTCGCCAACTTTGCTCCGGGTTATCCTAATCGTTTAGGAGTCTCTCTCTCTCTCTCTCTCTCTCTCTCTCTTTCTCTCTCTTTCTCTCTCTTGCGACGTAGGAAAGTAGGGTGAACTTTCGACCGTTTTTGACGGGAAAGGAAGGGGGATAAGTTATCTGGTATCGAAAAATCATTACAAGGCACATTAACCTGTCCGACAATAATCCAGTCAGACTTTTATGGAATTTTTTTCTTCTACGGAATTCTTTTTTTTTTCACTTTCATCAATCAATGAATCGTAAAAGATTCGCAATCTAGCTACGAACGTGAAAACATTTCACGATATATCAAATTCAGCTATTTCAGTTGAACTAAATATTAAATGCGATGCATCAATGAAATTGATACCGTCTCCACCGTAACTGTCAAAATGTTATTCCCGCCATTGGTCCCCTGGAACCAGTCAAGCGATACACACGACGAACGAGCCACCCAGGGGTCGAGTGTCGGTGAGACTCGTGCAAACGAAGCAAATATTGAAACTTTTCCCATTTTTATATGGAACTTTTATCATCGTGTTCGCCCCGTGTTTTTAATTAGAATGACACCAACATAATTGCGATTATAATTACTCGGTTAATGAGAGATTAAAGTTTCAGGCTTGAAAGGAGACGGCGAATGAAAAGAAATTGAAGCAGAGAAGCTCTTTCTTTTTCAATCGCTATCTATGTTCGGCAAAGAATGCAAAGAATGCAACATCTCTACGATAACTGTCGCTCGGCAGACCCGACGATGCGACAATTACCGAGATTCTACGATATTGTGGGATTGGGACCCCCTAAACCAAATATATAATTCTCTATATATGTCGCCAAGGCCTGGATGATAAACCTCGCAGAATTATCCCCACTACTACGGGGTATACTCTATGAGGGATCACGAAGCTCGAGAGGCCTCGCACGCCGAGGAGTGTACACACAACACGGCTCGGGTCATGTCTCCTAGACGATACACAACGCTGACAAGACCAGTGTTGTTGACATATATCGAGAATCCACTGTACGTATGGAGATTAGGAAAAGCCGACTGTGGGTGATCTGAGGAGTTGATCATCCATGAATCGTGAGGTACGGATTCGAGTATCTCTGTGACTCCTGTTTCCCTTAAAATCCAACAGTATCTACGGTTTCGGTCAGGTTCCGTCACCGAAACTGCTGTATCGTTGGTCAGCTTCTCCCGTTCTCTCTCTCTCTCTCCCTCTCCCTCTCTCTCTCTCTCTCTCTCTCTCTCTCTCTCTCTCTCTCTCTCTCTCTCTCTCTCTCGGTAATTATCGCGTGCGAAACCCGTATAATGGACGTCTGACCATGTGAGTAGCCCCGGTCTACAGTGCTGTAGGTCAGTGTACCGGTTTGACGCTTGATACACATCTACGGGAACGACCGTACATACGTGCGCACACACTTGTATACACACGGGCGCGCGCGCGCGTACACGTATATACCAGACAACACAGCAGAGTTCTTCGGCTGCGTTATCGTTACCGGTGTGTCTGACCTCCTCATTGTTGCTGTCGGCAGCGTTGTTCCGTCGTTATATCGTAGTCGCCGTGCCCAGGGTATACCGGCGACACGGTTGTTCATTACGCCGCTGCTGCGCCGCGATGTTACCCGCGGTACCAGCGGAACGCTCTTTCCGCGTGTGCACGATGCGTTAGAAACGGAAATAGGAACGTTCAATTCCGCTGATAGGCAGGTGGATGTGCTCTGTCAACCGTCGAGGGGGAATTCGCTAATTAGATTTGCGGGTTTCATACTTCGGGCGAAGGCTTTCGGGAGGATGTCATACAACCGTTTCATGGGTGATTTGTAGCCCCGGCGGAGTAGTTTATGGTGATTCCGAAAGTTGAGCGGAACGGAGATCGGTGTCGAGATAATTACCGATGATTGAAGATTTCTGGTACGTTCGTTGACGTCTAATCTGCGACGGGAAATTTCTATCTCTAGTAGCACGCTTCGGTTTCACCGGGCGAGTGTACTGTTTACTCTATATATGTCCGAAACGCCTAGCCGATAAAAGTCCCAGAACTATCACCACTGCCGCGGGGTATACCCCGTGAAGGGCCAAGGAGCTCGAAAGACCTCGACGAGGAGTGTATGGTCTCGTGGATCAAAGAATAGTATGTCCTGACTGTGTGTCCGTGGCTAGACCCGTGTTTTGTGACATATATCGAGTAAACACTGAATATTGAAATTTTCGGTCGGTTCTGGTGGAAATCGTGCCAGACATAGTTCTTAGAAAAATATTCGGTAGCATACCTTCTTTCATCGGCCCACGTCAAACTTTATGTCAGTACTACCCACTTTCAATTTCTGTTCTTCTTTGACATCACTGATGACAAATAGTAAGATTATTATAAATATTTATGTCCTCGAATGATCACGAATTAATTCATATTCGAGGCGTATGCGTTGAAACTATAAAATGAAACTATAAAATTATTTCGGCCCCTGACCAGAAGTCAACTTTTTCGAAAATAAATGTCTAAAAAATAAGAGAATGCCTACTAACTCCTGGAAATTTGGACAAGCACACTGGTCAACAAAATTTTTGAAACGTGCAGCTTCGCGTCTCCTATATTTTACCAATGACCTTGTGGCTCGACCACATCTCCAATATAAACGTCGTCGGGTCTCCGCAACTTCTTATTAACGTCTCCTTTTTTTTTTTTTTAACGAAAGCGTTCGTTAGCTCCACGGACCTGTCTCTGTTTGACTAATCGAAGCATGTTCCCAGAATATTAACACGTTCCTAAACCCGACCACGAGTTTCTCAGTTCCGAAATTTCCTGGCATAATTGCAATTAGAGATAGTTAAGCTTTCACGGTAAGTTACAGAGACGGTTGCACCGAGTTATCGAGGATTAGGGCCAAGGTGGCCGTACCTGGCCACAGGGCGTCGACGATTGGTACGCCTGACAGCCTCGCAAAGTATCTAGCGGAAACGGAATCCACGTGAACTTAACAAGTTACCAACTCATCGCCTTGATCGGCTGGATAATCTGGCTTCTTGTGTAGCTTCGATTCCCCGAAGGGTTTCGTATAATTGCTCTAAATAACAGTCTTCGACGAGGTTGTTGATCGGATCGGTAAAAATCATGCTTGACGAAATCTGTCGCTTTAAGAACCATCGGTAGTCACGTGACTTTTGCAGAGTCACTAGTTCGGTAACTGCTGGTCTTCAGCCTTAAGTCTGTGACTAAACTTGTCACATTTTTTGCTCTGTATTATCGACACTATGAATTCTGACGCCAGAAACGTGCTTCAAGTTTTCGTCTTTATTTCGCAGAGAATCGAGACAAAATATAGCTCAATTTTTAGCTGGAGATATTTTCTACCGCGCGCTGCTCTCGGTTTCATCCAGAAAATTCATTCAAAGAAAAAAAATGATTGGATTCCACGCCATGTGCATCGTCAATTTTTGGTCTACTTCTAAAACTTATATTACCAAATATCTGCATAATCTCGTCAGCTCATGATGATCACGCACTAGATTGAACCTTCCTCTTTCGAATGAGCCCTTTCCCAACAAATATATTCTCATATAAGGACGAAAAGTTGAGACACGTAAAACCATTTTTCGCCTATTATCGTCGGTAACATGGTCACTCTACCTTATCGCGAATCTACGGAGTCTTGGCCCTTAACTCGTCGCCTTTGGTACTCGTACGACGGATAGAATTTTTATAAGAACACCTGGAACTTCACGTTGAAAGCATCTCACCTTTCAGACACAAATACTCGATATATGTCAACAACACGGGTCTTGCCAATGTCGTGTTATGTTTACAGTCCTTGGCGTCCGAGGCCTCTCGAGCTTCGTGGACCCTCACGGAGTATACGATATTCGGGTAGTGGTAGTCGGGATGATTGCGCGACGTTTACCTTCCAGGCCTTGGCGACATATATAGAGAAATCACTGTATCTCGAATCTAATGATCGAAACGGGTTATTAACCCTTTGACTACTGTTGGCGCCTAAAAGCGCTGAAAAAATTGCTCTTATGATACTGCAGAAGACTATAGGTACTTAAACTGTAGATTCAAATTTCGCCGTTCTCGGTGTAGGATGCAACTGAATCCCTATCGTATGCTACGGCTGGTACGTCTCAAAGTCTGCCGTAGTCAAGGGGTTAATAGAATTACGATCGCCATGAAATCTCGTTGATAAATTACCTTGGAAACAGGATTCGCTGCTACATGTAGGTGTAGCTCTGTTCCGGGAAGTTTTTTCATTCAGCGACGGGTATTATAATAAATTACATGAAAACCGAGAAATTTTCAAGAACACACGGCGCAGCAGAGTAAAGATCGCAATTGCTAGCCCGCCTTACAACTTCTTCAACGTCGGCGCATGGAACAGATTTAATTCGAACTTTTCTCGTGCACAAAGGGGAGTCTTAGCAGGGCCTTGACTTCCCTTCAGTAGAACGCTGCGAGTACTAATTGCCGGCCAGACAGGTTCTCCATCTTGCGTTTAAACAATAGCGAAGAAAAGCGTGAATCGAGCGAGTGGTGTATATGATAACTTGAAAGTGAGGATATTTTTAATCCTAGGCCCGCGTTCTGAAAGGAAGTCGGGTGGTCGATAAAGCAGTGAAAGAAGGATCCCTAGGGCACTGTGGTAGAAATCACAGGCGGCCCGAGACTTCCTTTAGAATTCCCAGCGCGCTATCGACAAGGTATAGTGGTTATTGTTCAGCCTAGGTAGGGCTATTAAGCGACTGGGGATTATGAGAGCTCGCCTCTCCTTTGATCCCTTGAGCATGACCATGCTTCAACTTACGAGGCAGTTAGCAACGGAAGGACCTATCGGCTCTGCGTCATGGACTATGAGCCTCATCCTCTTAGGACGGACTGCGACGCCATTATTCTATCGGCGACCAAAGAAAGAATACTTGAAATCGTATTCTCCGAGCGCCGGGATAAAGGAAATTATATTGAAAAGAGCTGCGTCATTGTAAATTCTATTTCGCAGAGCACCGAGGAGGAGAAAAAGAAAAGAACGCCGAATTAATCTTGCTCGCTTTAGATGAGACCCATATTGCAAAATTATTACAAAAGTGAATGCTGCACCTGGCCAAAAGAATTATTCGATTGAACAACTCAAAATGTCCGTCACTGTAATTAATTTAAATACGAACAATATTTTTTATACAAATGTACTTCCTTGAAAGGTGTGGCTGCTGAGGTCGTTTGAAGTGATATTTTCCTTTTTGAAAACGTTCTCCGCAGCCTTGCTAAGGAGTTATTCGCGAAAAACACGGACCAAGACAGCGAACGGATTCCGATTCGACGACAGGTGGCGCTGTGCGCGGCGTTGGTAATGGCCGAGGCGGAATCCGCCCGATGTAACCTTCAAATCACCTCGGGAATCACCCTTTAAAACTAGATAATAAAGCAAATCAGAAAATAAACTAACTATTAGATCGTATACTACTCTCGAAAACATACAACTTTCGTTTCAACCATTCTTTCATGTGCCAAATAGTTCACGCGTAATTTAGGTGGCACACTTGGCTGAATCGACCTGTATAATGCCGGCGATATTCTTTTATCGTCGTGCCCGATTTCTACGAGTCCCGTCGATTATGCGAAGATTAAGCCGCGGACGAGAATAAATTGCTTTCACCGAAACATAACGAGCCGATTAATAAACTCCTGACTTGATAAATATCTTCGCATAATCTGTAAATCCCAGCGCCGGCGCAGGCTACCGCGGATTAATTTACAGAAAACAATGGCGGCCGGAGATATTACGTTCCTCTTTAAAATTTCATTACCTGTTAATTATCGGCGGCCGAGTATCGAGCAAATACTGGCCACGATATTGTATTTGAGTTCAGACGCAAACAGGAACACCGCTTGCCGTACACAAATGAATATTTCATGTGGAAAAAGGATTCCTTTTTCCACAGACCCGTCGCGCTATTCACTATTCTGTGTTTTTCAAAAAACATGATAAAGCTACCAGTGCCCGGCCAGTCAATTTATTTTGTTGAATTTCGGATATAAATGGAATAATAAATTTAACAATGCGCCCCGTGCCACTGTTATTCGAAAAATAATTTGATAACTGTTTTATTAACTCGGAACAGGTGAAAATTTTACTCAGCTATAAAATAAAAAGCATTAATACAAATTGGACATATATTTTGTTCATTTTGACGATTATGTCCTGGTACTCAATGTTAACATATTTTTTTTAATTTTGTGGATAGTGACATATTTATTAAACATACGATGCGTGGATTAATTTAAATTTACAGTTATTAAATTATTGATGTGTTTGCATTAATGTTAAAATGTGAAAAACATTTTTTATCAGTATTCATTTTCTTACACTTTTTCCAAATACAGTAACGACTCTAAACCACTGAAAACGTGATTAAATAAAAAAATCCTGGAAAGTTTCAGACGCATTAGAAAAAATTTAGAGTCACGGCTCGCTTCATTTTCATGCAACAGATCATAACTTATTGAAGTATATCACCTGAAATATTTCAGTGTTTCAACGAAATCTTTTTGACCGGAAATTCCATTGTTTCGTACGGCTTCCAGATAGTAACAATACATCTATTGTATTGAAAGGGAATAATAGGTTACGTCGACTTTGTTTTCCATTGAACAGCTATATTTTTTATTTTTAAAAACTAGTCATTCAGAAGCAAATCATTAAATGTATATTTCAATAAAGTTAAGTATAAGTATTCGAGTTAAATTCAATTTTTTCCAATAAATATTGTTCATATCTGACAGCTCCACCAGTAGAAATCCATACTATTTCAGTTATTAAACATTTTGTCGAACCGATATTTAATGAAAACGTAAGTTTAACGCTTCGTACAACGAGGTTTGAATGAAGTCCATGCAATGCAAATATATTTTCATGAAGCACTACCAAAGAATCATTTAATTAAATACAAGCTTATGATTCATATGTCCCTCGTTGCATAAAGTGCAGTGATGATCTAAAATTTGCATTGTCTGCATACGTTTCTCAAAGCAATTACGTATGATACGGGTTATGGGAGCGCAGTGACGTATTACCAGTGCTTGGTAAAATAATATTTCAATTAGCGAATTGTCTATCCCATTTTACGTCCGTGTGTATTAACTTTCAAATAGAAATGTCTTATCTCTGGCAATAAATCTTTAAAATGGCTTATTGTTAGAGACGGTGTACCATGATTACAATGGGATTGTTGGAACTGTATTACCAACTTGAACAATTAGTACGATAGCGCCAATTCAAGAAGTAGAATCCCATTCTTTTTCAGTCTGGTTTGCAATTCAATTTTTGAATTTATTGCATCTTTGTTTTACGTCACATCGATCTTCTTGTCATTAGCAACGGCTTGTACTAGTTATTTAATTATGCTTCCTTTTACGGTTATTAGATTTCTTAAGAAAGTTCAGTTTTCTTTAAAGATTTAATTATAACTTTTGCGTTTTCTTCTGATGCCAATGCTTTAATACAAAGTACAACTCTAGATTTGTTAAGTTGTAAAACTTTAAGACAATTGCTGTGAATCGTATTCCCTTATTATTTCCAGTTTTTAGTAGATTGTTTTTTAAAAGGTCCAAACAGTCACTGTTACCTCAAGTGAGTAAATTGTACCTTAGGTATTGCATAGTCCAATATTGTGGAAAGCAGTGTTTCAATTATCTAAAAATATGAAAAATATGTGACAATGAAAATATCGAAATATTTCTTCGTATTTCACGCAGCTCCAGGTATCGCTTATTGTTCACAGCTTTTCAGCTGGCGTCGGAGTCTCCAAAGAATGCGAGTTCGATTGGTCGTGTAATCGCCTTAGTATTGTTCCCCTTTTTCGCGCTATTATAAAGACAAGGCGAAACATCTTTTTACTCTTGTCTGGAATGCTAGTGTCCTCAGATCAGTTTACTTAACAATGTGTGACAGAGAGATAGAGATAGATAGATAGATAGATAGATAGATAGATAGATAGAGAGAGAGAGAGAGAGAGAGAAAAAGAGATAGAGAGAGAGAGAGAACGCAACACATCGAGAGTAAATGAAGTAGAACAACAGTGAACGCCTTTATTTGTCATCGTTTCTTTCGCCGAGAACCTGAGTTCGGGTGCCGATGCTCTGTTTCCCCCATTCCACATGTTTCTATTTGCTTTTTCTCGTCGAAAAGTATCGTGTTCCCCAAAAAGAAGAAAATAGAACTTCAAAGAAGGACCCGGGTGAAATGTTCCATTTGTCCCTGTGATTGCGCCACCCCTGCCAAAACGTGTTCGATCAAAATCGCTAACGAGTTTGCCGAAAAATCATTTATCGGGTTGTAACGCAAATTCCGTTGCAAAAATAAATTTGTTCACGATTCAGGAATTTCAACGATTCAGTTGTGACTCGTTGCAACTGCAGATAACTGAGATTAAACAAAAACTGCACAGTTACTAGTCAACGATGTTATAACTGATCGATTGTAATTCTTTATTCGGATAAATTTTACCTGAGGAAACCAGACATTTTGAACTTTTTAAAATGTAATCCTGTAGATTTTTGCGAGAAAATTCCAAAAATCCAAGTTTTAATCGTTGGAGATCAGTAGTTCAAAAGTTATGCATGTGTAAAGATACGCGATTTTCAACGTTTTTGACAAGTAAGTGCGCTTGTGCTACCATCTAGCGGCGCTGAGTACATACCAACATGGCGGCGCCCTCATCTGTCAAAACGCTGAAAATTGCCCGATTTAAAACATGCATAACTTTCGAGCTACTGACCTCTTAGGATTAAAACTCAGATTTTCGTAATTTTCTCGCCAAAATCTACAGAATTACATTGAGAAAAGTTAAAAATTTCTGGTTTCCTGAGGTCAATTTTAACCCATTATTCTGCTAACAAATGGGAAGAACGTATTGTAGATAATTACACGAATTTTGGTTAGGAGCCAATACAGTAACAACAGAAAATATATTGTATATACATCGAAGAACTATAATTGGAGGTTTAATGATGTGAAAATAAAATGTGAACATAATGGTAAAAATTCTTGCCCCTTCATCAAGTGTAACATAATCTACTGTTCACCATTGTCTCTCCATTATTTTATAGATACCATTAACAGTACATGGGAATACATCTTTTAACTGGAACATCTGTAAACAGAAACAATAATAGTTAATATACAGTAGCCTTTGATTTTTCCACGATTCTGTTATTATCAAATTATTATTCGTCACGAGTTCCCTGTGTTTGATATTTTTCTCATTTGCGTTAGCTTTTTAGCTTCACAGTTGAACAGCATGTCCCCGCAATACTGCGAAATGTATTCTAATTTCACACACGTTGAATATTCTCGCACTCTCCGCCTCTACGCCAGGTTTTATAAAACCCGGCTCTGTTACAATAGGATGATGATTTTTGTTAGGTTTAACATAACCAAAGCGAAAAGGCCGGAGTTAGTTTCCATCTGACAAGCGACATCGCTCATCCCACACCAAAAAATATTCGACATGTATATTTTTTATTATTTATAGCTTATCGCTTTCATTTACGGGGTGAGATTAAATTTTAGAGAGGGTTCATTATAAATTGAAATAATTTTGTCACGAATTTTAACATGAAAGGTATCGGTCCCTAAATTCGGCAAAGCGTGATCGATTTTATCATGCCGTAGTTTCATAAAAAAAAAAATAAAAATGGGTAAATAAAATTTTTAGAGATTCACAGGCGATGCTGCTACAATTTGATCAGCTAACAAGACAAATTATAGAAATTCGATATATCGATAGTGTGGTTCAAATATTGATAACGTGTTAAAACATTCAGGTTAGAACTCGAAGGTACAAATTGTATGTCGTACCCTGGTTTCGCGTGTACATTCTCCATGGAAACCTGTGTATGTAATTAAATCAATCGATAACAATATATCGAGTTTCACTGCGCTATACACAATTTTGTATCGGGTAACGGTGCCCACAACAATTAATAGCAACCAGAAGAAGTACAATAAAATATGGTGTGTACTCGTTGATAACTGGACCTGTTCTTTCAAGTTTCTTCTTAACAACATCTTCGATCATAGAAGATGTTGCAATTGTACTAAAATTGACAACTAGTCTATGAATCTTTGTGTAAAATAAAAATTCGAAACTTCTCGAAAACAACGGAGAAACTTTCTATTTTATCCGCAGTGTAATTATGACCATCGCATAGTCTCTTCTTTAGAGAGAGAATATACATTAAAGTCTTGGTTTACGCCCAAACCTCGGGTCTGTGCTGTGACATAAATCGTGTAGGGCTACTATTTTCTTGAGATCGCGTAAACACGGTGTCGGATTATGCGATATGTTTACACTACTCGGGCAGCTCGAGCTTCTCTGGTTGTCATTATGCTTCTTACTACCCCCCCCCCCCCAGTGGAGGGGATAGACGAACGGACTAAGATCGTGTAGGTCAGCTTAGATCAAGACTTTACTGTAGAATTTTTGTCCCCCTGCGTCCTGCCAGAATAGCAAGGTTTGAGTACCCCAAGATACTGTAGTGAGATGGAATAAAAATAAATAAATCACGGTGATGTAATTTAACACTTCATGTACTCCACTTCAGATATATCGGTAACACGGTCACGATATCAGTGACTGTAAATTGTTAGCAGCTAGAATTCCATCGATGTCAATTTATTATCCTGGAATTGAACTTTCTGAAAAGATTTAAGTTTTAGTTAGAATAACGCTGCCTGCAGGTACGTAAAGCACGGACGAACAGCGTTTAACACCTGACAGATCCATTTTCTTCGGCTACCGTAGTCTTTGAATAATCGAACTGCGACCGTAGTCGCGGCAGAATTTGTGTCTTGTCTATTAGAAATTAATGACGACACTACTTTACAGCGTGCTTCCACGTAAATGATGATACTTCGCATCCAGGAAACGCGCAGACACGCTCTACGCCCGGTGCTCGTTAACGTGGGCGTGGATTACATTGACGTCCGGTTTCTTATTGAAATAAACAATTTCTTGCGACGCAACTATCACCGGCCCGCCTGTTAACAGATGAATTAATTCCAGCTGCCTCATATCAGCCTTTCATCTCTCTCGCATACCGATTACACACCCTGTGCTTGCTTCGAGTCGCCTCCACGCATGAACGACGATTTCCATTCCAAAATGAAAACAATCATCTTTTACGGTGAGATTTTATAATGACACGCGTTTAGGTGGCATCGTGAGACAGGACACGGCTTCTGGAGAGAAGGAATGTTACAAATTCTGGCTCGTGAGATTTCACCTCGTGAAAATTCAAGTTATTTTGCCACGGTTCTGGTCTCTTTGGAATTGCAATGTTATCTAACAGAGGAAGCTAATGTAGAACGAAACGAGAGACGGAAATACTGATCGCAGTAGGTGACAGTGTATGACCGTATTTAAATCTTTTTACGAGTTGCAGATACTTTTGTAGTTATTTAGAGGTTGAGGGTTTTATGATACAAATTAGCAGGCGAAACACGAAACATCAAAGATATCAGGAAATGTATAATTTGTAGATTAAGAAATGTATTAAAAATAGAATTAAATGTCTACGCAGCTCCTTTCTGTTGCAATATTTTTATTTCACTGACTTTCTTTTATTTCGTCAAATCATTGCACTTCCATCATTTTTATTATCATTATCGTATTATTTTTATTTCGCACTAATGAGCTTTTATGCATAATAGGTTTCACGTCGTGATGTTTCTAATTTGCAAATCGAGCAATATGAATTGAATCAAATAATCTTTCATATTATTTATACCATTTTCTGTTACACAATAAAAAACTTCTAGCGGTACGAGTTGATTCAAATAGTCTATATTGTTTATGGTTTTGTTGCTGTTTTCGGGAAAATATCGATTTCGGATGTCTCCGATATTTGGGAATTTTTTCAGAAATACCGTGTTGTATCGATCTAAATAAATGAAAATTCGGCGTAGCTGTGTCCACAGAATAGATCTGATTTTTTCGTCCGTGTTCGAATATTGTTCGCTTTTTGATTGAAAAAAAGATAGAATGGCGAATTGCAAAAATTTATTCTACTCCGTATTCACAATGCTCGGAACGCTAAAGCATAGTATGGCATGTAAAAGAAAAATATAGACAAATATCTTTTACATTATACGTAATCGTCGACGTAAAATATTGTCTACTTATATATCTAATAATTACATAAAATTGCCTGAGCAATAGTCAAAAATTGTTTTAAATCTTACAATATTCGTCACTAAATGTTTCTAAGTAGTATGTAGGTACTGTTGAAGAGTATATTAATACTTATTTGTGTGTGTGCCTATATTAATACCTATTTTTAAAGCATAATGAATACTAAAAAAGACATATGTAACATTAACTGATTTTAATGAAAAAATTTTAGTATCACTTTTTTAACATTGATCGTGCTCTAAAAATAAGTATAATTAATATAGGCACATTAATTGGGTCCCTTACCCTAGGTTGAGCATAATATAACAGCACTCTTAAATTCTCCTAATGTTTTCACTGTTTTAAATTTCACCCGCTCAAATTTGTCATAAATTAGTTTCTGTATTCGACGAATGCGACATTCTTTTGACCATCATTGTATATTTGCCCCTGATAAATATCTAATAATATGAAACATGCAGTTGGCAGCGATATTGATAGATTTCGCAGTTCGCACGTACAGAATATCCAAAGTTATTTGAACGTTTCTGAGTTTCTGCTTCCAGCAAAATCAATATCAAATATTTGTAGAGGTACGCGCGTCCTTTTCGGTTCTCAACCGTCATTCCTGTGCGTGATACACATGATAAAATGTAATTGATTGTTTGGTATTATATTTCTCGTACGCTGACAGTCATGCAAATTGAAAACGCTCGATTTGAAGCAGGAATCGGTTAGGTACATACATTGCCAGTTAAAACCTTAAATACTTCAGACTGTCTGCGAGACCGTCCGCACCTAATTTTCATTCTTGTTTTAATTTGGATAAAATGTTTAATACTTAATCATAACTTATTATATATGGAAATTATTAATTATTCTTATTAGACTGCGGATTTTGCGCATTTACAATGAAATTGTAGGAATACATTAAAAACAAAAATTTTTATTTGGACAAGTGTAAAGAAATTAATTTTTTGAGATCTGTTATACTAAACTACCCTCTTGAATATAGCATACAGTAGGGCATTAATAAAGAAATGTACTGAGTAGCAGGCTAATAATAATAATTACTCATGCATAACTCGTATACAAATAAATGTATTAATGAATGTACTACATATACAGCAGAAATGTCTTACTTACATATAACGTGCCTTTAATTAACGCATTTCATTAGTACCATTACGCAGCGGAATTCTCGTTTCCCTTTGAATAATTAATAAACAATCTATCTTCCTTGTGAAGCGCATGTCTTAAAAGCAAAAAAATTTTATTGACTCGCCGCTTCGCGTAATTAGAGTATCCGCGCATAAAACTAACCCGAGCAGACCGCGAAATGTAAATAAAGTAGAAAGTTGCAGTAAATGCTATGCACAGATCGAAGCCGGAGCTAGAGAGATCCGAGCTTACCCCGGGTTTACAGAGCTTACCGAACCGATGTCTTAAGAAACATAAACCGGAGAAACCCTGTGAAGCCCTCGGGTAGAGGGTCTGAGTCAGGATGGGCCGGTCTTATGCAGCAATCTGCAGTATATTGACAATGAGTGTCACGGCAGATGAGTGCCGTAACGAAACTGTAATACCGATGCGCCGCGAATAGGCTCATGGTAGATTAACGCTGAAGCTGCCTCTGTGCCCGCTCCGATCTAAACGTAATGTTGCGTCACACTACGTTTTTCTGCGAGGAGTGGCCGATTTTTTCGTTCCCGCAAATCGTAACACGTACCGTGTAATTTTCTCAAATTGCCTGCTTCCTTATTGCTCTCGATAAACAAATTACTAGACCGCGGATATTTATCAAACTTTCAATATTCACCAATTTTCCCTGTCAAACTTCTGCATAACTTCTGAACCACAGAATTCCTAACATTAAAACTTGGTTTTCCAGAATCTTCTCGCCAAAATCTACAGTACTACTTAAACAAAAAGTTAAAAATTTCTGGTTCGCCGAGGTGAAGTTCAACCAGAAATAACAGTAAATCTGTTTGCGAAAGATCGCATAGAAGTCGATAAACTATTCTCGGGGAATCGTGTATGCAAGAGTCATTAGAAGTCCGTATAAAAATGATTTATACCGGGCGCGTGATAAAAATTCACCGAGGAAAAGTCATCGGATTCCTGAATGTTCGCCTGCGTGTAACGACTTTAAATAACGGCGTGCATTAAATTAATTTGACGTTCTTCAGGGAAAATGCGAGATCGTCCGACGACGCTGGTAGCAAGCGTGTTAAACTAATCTCCGCGAAGATCACTCACAGACGACAATTACTCGCGCACAATATTTCGCATGAAATTCCCGAGCCGAGTTTGTCGGGGGCTGAGGTGAAAAATCCGAAGTGCAAAAGGTTAACA
Source organism: Halictus ligatus (assembly GCA_028454255.1). NCBI lineage: Eukaryota > Metazoa > Arthropoda > Insecta > Hymenoptera > Halictidae > Halictus > Halictus ligatus. Next base: position 6,114,308 of record CM052134.1, read on the forward strand.
CGTTATGCTCAACACACTCTTTTCACTCCCCGTAGCCATTCTTGTCCTCGAAAATCCCCGACGATAGCGCGATGCTTCTCGGAATACATCTTGACACCGGAGACAGCCTGTTAACCAGTGGGATTCTAACGTTTAGAAGCGTCGGTTACAACGACGTTAGACCGTTAAACTGATGGTACTATGTCACCTTGACCCGAGTCAAGTGGATATGCTAACGACACGTTATCGCGAGGTGTCGAGCTCACTCTCGTTTCGCTTGCGCACAATGTCTGCGTAAACGGGAATTAACAATTTGCCTGCCCGGTTAATTTTGCAGTGTTTTACCGCGTGCGCGCGGACCATCGGTATTTTCATTAACATTAGCGTTCGAGACGTCGTTCAACGCGATTGAGCGAGAATGTGGAAACTTGGTTGCTTAAACCAAAGGTTAACAGTCCACGAGGGATTTCATTTTTCGTTCCATTTTAGAATTAACGTGGCACAACAGATCCTTCTGAAATTATTGTTTAATAATCATATCAGATCATAAAATTCTGTATTTGTCATGCAAGATATTAGGGGGATCCATAAGTAATCAATTACTTTGAAATCTAAAACAAACTTTGTAGTAGATTCAAGTTTTTATTTCTTAATTTATTTATAATCTCCATCATTATCAAGGACAGTTTGCCATCTTTCTTCTTTCCCATTTCGTGTAGGTGCCTTTGTATAGTTGACCATGTGGACCCAAGGCTTCTCGATAATTCTTGTATTCGTATACTTAATTTTGGATCAGCTTCCACTAGATATTTTAGGGTGTCATTATCAAATTCAGCTGGTCGTCCACTTCGAGGCCTGTTAGAGGGAACATAATCACCAGCAGCAAACCTTTTGCCAACCTTGACACTTGCTGACTTTTAATACATCTCCATAAATATCGCAAATTTTCTTTGTTGTCATCGTTGCATTAAATCCCGCATGAAAATGAAAAAGTATGCAATGACGAATATGATCCTCGGAAGGTACGCACGCCGCCATTTTATTACAGGGTTGTAAAAAAAATTATACTTTTTAGAATATTTTGATCGGTACAGATACAATGATATAATGATATAATGATACAATGATCGGTACAGAATTAAAGGCAAAACAAATTCTTTGCAAATAATTTATTACTTATGAGTAACCCTAATATTTCTATCGATTATGAGGATTATTTTTTGTTGCTTATTTAGAAAATTAATTTTGTCTTGCTATTTGTGGCCAACGGAGCGCGAAGATTTAATGCCTTCACGAATTTCGTGGTTTAATGTTGCCCGGTTTCTTCGTTTAATTCAACGCGCAACAAATCAGCCGGACTACACCCGTGTTATCTTGCTTTAAAAGAGATTCGAAAAGATAGCGAGCCACGGTGCATTAAATATAATACATTCAGGAAGGTTATCGTCGTTTAACCATTGTTTCGCATCGCCGGTGGCTGCTTTCTCATTCTCGAACGGTGTAACGGTGTTCGCCATTGCTTTGAGGAGAGATGTTACGCGTAATTTATTGCAGTCATTACCGCGAACGAAACGGAAGAGGAGCGAATAGAACAGACGAAGAGTCCTGTCAATGCCCATTGTCTACGTTCAAGTATTTCCATTTGTCGTGCTGTTTTTCCGTTTCTTCTTTTCTTTTTGTTTTTTCCTTTCTTTTCGTAACCGGGCGACAATGGAAGAGCACACGCTTGCTCGTAAGGCTACAGACAACCAAGTCTTGCGAAAATATTGCGCAGATCGTAACTAGACTGAGAATTTCATGCGTTTCAACGCACACCATTGTCTGGCACTGAACCAGGTTAATCTCGGAATTCTGTGCAACATTTCAAATTATCCGAATACTCTTCTTGTCAATGTTGTTTTTGGATAATACGAACAGCGTGATCGGTCTTCTGTTAACGTTTTGTTGCTTCCTCAGTTTCGCTTATTTAACCAGTTGCCAGTCGCTTGCTTAAAAACCTATTCCATTGTAAACTCACGTTGAACTTATCGGTCGGAAACGAAACGAACTTTTGACACAACGTAATACAAATTATTCTACTTTTAGACCCAACTGTAGGAAGCATAACAGACGGAACATCGTTTGCGGACGAACTGCGTACACAATGGCCGTCAGAAGTTGCACATTTCTCTGGCCGAGCAGTAAACGCTCTAAGAAACATGATGCCGTCTATCTTTAGTGTTATCTCTGGTTCCCACGTAAAGCGACCTTAAACAGATCTTAAAATGCCACGGAAATTCCAGAGGAGTAGACCAAATTTTTGTCTCTTATTCCTCTATTACCCTTTTAACTTTTTATTATCCTTTCAACCGTGCTATGCGCCCATTAGGAGATCGCAATGATTTCGACCAGATAAAGACTTGTTCCCCACTTCAATTTCTCCTTCGACCGCGCTATTCTCCCCACTCCCATCGCGGCGCGGTCACATGACGCGTTTCATCTCATGCTCCGATACTGGCAGAGAGAGAGAGGAGGGATAACTTTTTCCCCTCTATTCGTGCTCCCTCTCCTCATCTGGCGACCCTACTCTTGACGCCAGACGATGGAGCCTGTGTTCCCAGATCAGGACTTGTTCCCCCACTCTAATTTCCGCTGCGGCCCGGGGAAATCAAATCTGCAGTTTAATCAAACGCGGATTGATAATCCATTGAACTTTCCGAATTCCGTCTGTCTAAAGAAATGCAATTTTTGAGACTTACATGATTCCCGTTCAAAGTGTAATTTCTTTTAAGTTATTTCACTGTTCGACGACGGAATGATAAACACTTCGGAATTCGACGTTTTCCTTTCTCTATCAGAATCAGATAATCCGGTCTAATTTCACGGAACATAGTGTTCGACGGGAATACTGGCGGATTGATACTGCAACGGCCTTAAGGGTTCGACGTAATTTAAGCACACTTCATCGAGTTAAATAGCTTCTAGTTAATCGCACTTCCAAAGATTGCACTCCGTTCCTATAAATCCCTGTTCTATTTAGTTTTATTAGTTGGAATCCGTTAAACGCGATGTCCAACGGTGTAATACGGTCTCGATCCAGAGTAACGGTTTAATTAATGAACGCTACATTTAGTCGCTATCTGTGCGCTTATCACGATGCCTCCCGTTGTTCCCGAGGAATCTCATCGATTTTTGCGTTTCGTTCGCCGACATGAATTATTGTGTAGGTTGCTGTAACTGTTCGTTATTTACCGACGCAACCGGGAACAAAATTCATCCGAGAAAAAGCAGTTCGGGTGACATCGAATGGAGCTTTATTTAGACCGTTGAGCTTTGTTAATAGCATCGATCAATCATAGTAAAATAATCGAATCAGGGTTCAACCAATTTTACCTCTTCTTATCCCGCGCGGGACAGAAACTGGCAAAAAGTAATTTATATGAAGATTGCCCTGTCGATCAGACGTTAAATATTTATGAAAAGAAGAGTATTGCTAGTTTAATGTCGGTGAATATACGATGAGAAGGAGCGCTTCTTTTTAGTTTTATGCGTATACTCGAACCGCCATGACTGTGTAATCTAAACAAGGAAACGAAAATTGTATGTTGCAAGTAAACTGAGTTTAACTACCTTTATTGTCAGAAATGAACGCACAGACAAATTTTAATTCTGTATTACTGTTATTTATTTATTGCTTTAAACCACATAAGCTTTATATTATCTTAATTTTCTATCTCGCTTCGCAATCTGGCGGTTGTCTTCGTCATAAAATTATTTCGGTATTCTAAACCGACAGTTCATAATTTTATTAGACAGTCAAATGGTTGCAAATTGTTTGCTGATCTCTAAAAACGTTTTTGGTATTCCGAACATTTTTCCGAGATTTTTTCTGCTTGTGTTCGGCCTTACAAATTCCAAAAACACCCGCAAAAATTCGAGCAGAACTTTTCAGGAAGGTAAAAGGGAACTGTTTATTTCTGTTTTCAACATGTTTCCTCCACGTGTTACTGGTCTCCGGCTACCCGCGACAGGTTGGCCGTGCGAGTCAATATTCCGGGGGAGCAAAAAATTAGCGAACGTGAACATCGAAATTTCGCGCGCAGTTTCCGCCGAATATCGGCAGTGTCGAGCGATCGACGCAGCATGCGAACCAATAATATGCACCGTCGCCGTGGGACGAAAGGTTTAAACACGGCCCTAAAGCGGCACGTTCCGTGCCGAATCAATTGTAGTCGAGCAAACAGCCGTGGGCGTTTCCGCGTTGGTCACGCGACTCTTTAATAAATAGCTTCGATCGAATTTCATTTTCAACGCAGGGCTACACTTGGCCGTAGTATCCACGGGAAACGGGCATTTTCGCGGCCGATCGGCGATCCTGCGCCTCGAGGGCAGCCCGGTGAACGCCACGCGATAAATTATCCAGTTCACCGACAAGTCGCTCCACCGTACCTGCATTATTAGTCACGACAATGCCGGCCGTCTGCAATAACTCAGCTCGCGCCTTCTTATATTTATAATAATTACACCCCGCGCGCCGATAGCCAGCAGAACCCTGTGGTTCGATCACACTAGGTGCTAGCTGGACAAATTTATTTTTCAGCGTACAACGCGTACCGTTTCATCAACAAACCTTTGCTAAACGTCGACTAATTAACGGTAAAAATTTTGTACAGCGAGGCGAATCTCGAGATAATTTGAGATAACTTTTTCCTTTGCGACAATGTTCTCTGCGGCTTCGTTTTCGAGTTATTACCGAAAAACGCGGACCAATCGGAGCACGGCTACAGTGGACGGATTCTGGCTTGGCGACAGGTGGCGCTATGCGCGGCATTAGCATTGGCCGAGCCGGAACCCGTCCGCTGTAGCCGCGCGCTGATTGGTCCTCGTTTTTCGTTAGTAACTCCTCAACGGAGCCCCGGAGAGCATTTTCCTAAAGGAAAAAGTGACTTCAAATAACTTCAGGAATCGCTTCTCAGAATAGAGTTCTAAAAATGCTTCGTTATTGATGACAAAAGAATAGAAGAACGGAAGAAACAATTTTATTTCGATCAAAATCGTGATCGTTCCGACACGATATTATATGGCAAAGGTTTGAAGTAAAAATCCTCTTCGAATTATGGACTGGATATCAGTAAGATTAATCCAGTTCTAAAAGCATCGATGTGTGAGAAATAAATTGCGAGATGAAACGTGTGCAAGGTGTTGCGGGGGGAGGGGGAAAAATGAAATATGCGTTGCAGCTTTTTCTGTTCCAATTGACTTATTCCAGCAGGGAGTACCCGAGCCTTCTGCTTCGCGATAGAAGGAAACGCGTTTTCGACTTTCTAGTTAAGCGCAGACAGTCGGAAGAGTTTAATAGGAGCAAGGCCAAGGGTTACCATGGCCGATAATACGTGCACGTTGCGTTCGGGGCATTAATATACGATTACGTTCGGTACGCGCTCGGTACTACAGAGAACTGTAATTCAAGCTACTTTATCGTGAATTATGAGCCACGTGTCCGGCTTGGGTCAATGATACGGAGAGCACACCGCGTTTTCCTCGATAACATCGCTTTCAGTAACAGCGCACGGTTCTCTTCGTTTGCTCGCGGTCGTGCTTCATAAGACCGGCGAAATTTCTTCGAATAATTGATGACATGAAAGCGGTATACTGGGTGGTCCGTTATTAGCGGTACAAAACGAAGAAGGCGCTTCTTTGTGGCGAAGTCAGGCCACAATGCAGAGCTACTGACCCCCACAATGCTCTCGTAACTCTGCTTCCTGTCTCTCGACTTCTTCTTGGAAACTATTTCGAAACCGTGTTTTCAAGTTGTACGCAGCCGAAGCCGAAAGTAACCGTTGTTTTTCAAATGTTCTCGAAAAGTGTCATTCACCGAAAATTAATATTTATTCTTAGTGAATGCCAGTTGTCAAAAAATATTAACTTTTAATATTCGGATTACTTTTTTTTTTGGTTACTAGTGAACAGTACAAGTCACCAAAATTTATTTGTACATGTCTCGCAATAAATAGTGTAACTGGATTATTTTTTAAATTGCCCGAACTTCGACTTAATTCCTTTGCGAAATACAATATTTTACAGCCGAAAATAACCGTTGTTTTCCAAATGTTCTCGAAAAGAGTCACTCAACGAAAATTAATATTTATTTTTAGCGAATGCCAGTTGTCGATAAATCTTAAAGAAATTTTCCAAAAAATATTAACTTTTAATATTCTGATTACTTCTTGTTGTTTTTTTTTTTGTTACTAGTGAACAAGTCACCGAAATTTATGCTTTGTACATGGCTCGCAATATTTAGTGCAACTGGATTATTTTTTAAATTGCTTTAACTCCGACTTAATTACTTTTACAAAATGCAATATTTTGCAGGGGCGATGCGTTTCAATTAAAACTGTGTAATAAATATACACACGCAAAATTCTAGTGACAAACTATTTTCACGAAGCTACACTCCTCCCATATGCAAAGCGAACGTAATTTACATAGCACTACATTCACTGCGTCTGCTACACGTTTACCATATTCATTAAACTTTTTTCTAATAGATTTTCATTTAATCTGAAGTTTGAATACCGTTTTCTGGTAATCAGTAATTCAGAGATGATATTGCTATAACGCGCGTACTCGAGAAACTCGTTTCACTAACGCCGCAACGACGTTATTATTCCGCGATTACTGGAAACACGCGGAATGCTTTTGTGGCAAATTATTGAATAAATTCGTCAATTTATGCGCATTTTACAATGAAAGCCGTGACGCGTTTCTGCCGATCCGCTCGTGCAATTTTTACAGGAAATAAAAAAGGAGTTGCTTTGACGGCACGGTGCTTAAAATATTAAAGGTCGCAAACAAATTTTAAGTCAGACATTATGGAACAGCCATACAGATCGACAATAAATATTACGATGAAATTGGTAAAACCTTTTTGCTTAATGGCGAACAAAATTAAATTTTTACTGTAGCGATTACTTTATCGGATTATTCGCATTTTTGAAATAACCATTTTGTTTTCAGGTAGGTGGACTGTTTAAAATGAGGCAGACCTTCCAGTTTGTAAGAAAGGTATTTTTCTCAACTATATTTTATTCTCCTACTCCCTTAACCCATTTGAATCATTAGCGTATATATACGCTCAATTTTCCTGGTCACTATCACCGGAGCGAATATATACGCTCAATTTATTTTTTCTTATAATGCTGAAATATGAAGTTCTTTTACTTGTAGTGATTTTGAAATATAATGAATGTAATAAAAAAAGAAAGTTTGGCGATAAAGGCCTTCCTTTCATATTTCCTTACGATGCAAATGGATTAACAAATAGATGATTTAACTCGTCAATATGTTAGTAAATTTGAACATTAGTGAATTTTCACCTCGACATTCTATTACTGTTTTAATTCTGCGAAAGGTTGTTTCAGGAATATTAAATTAAAATGGGTCACCCAGTATGAAATTCTCCGCTTTGACTCGTACCTGCATGCCTAATCTCCGTATAGCATTCAGTGTACGATGATCTCTATCGTCGCATTTTTACGTACTCGAGATTGCATCAGAATGGAGTTGGAACCTATGTATTTCTAGCCTAGGGCCACTCATTGCGCGTTGTAGCGCCGATGTAACGCTTCATAACTTGCAAAAGAACCGCTAGAATGATGTTTTCAACTCATATAGCACGGACGTTACACCGGGATACTAAGAGTTCTATCGTCCCAGTGAAAGTTCCAACTTCGAAGCTGAAATTATTGGAACCTCGATAATTGAAATCGTTTTAATTGACAAGAAAAGAAAAAACTTCGTTCCTTAAGCAAACCCGACGAAATTATAAAAGCAGGCTTTCTTTTTATTATAGAATTATAGAAGAACAGTTGTCGATCATTTTCTGATCTATTTCCACTCGGATTGGGAAACAGTTTCGGCCGGGTTGCACGGGGTAACCTTATAGCGAAACTCAATGCCTGGTAAATCGAGGAGACAAAGAATCCGACATAATCCCACGATACTAGTTCAAGAGTTAAATACCAAGTCCCACGAGCCGGTAATTAGAGAAAGCAGAGGTTGGAAGAACTCGCCTTCCTGCCTCGTATTTTATAAGTACCTCAATAACTGAGAACGTGAGAAGATGGAACATGTAACACTTACCGTAAAATACAGTCTTCTCGAATTTTGACGTTGATAAATACTCCGGAGATCCCACATTAACACGTTGATTACCACTTAAGACGTCCGCGGGTGACACCATTTTCTATCCGGGCTTAGAAATTCATTTGTACCGCGCCATAAATAGAATTCGTGCAGTCGTGTCAAAAATAAGTGGCTGTAATTTAAAACACTGAAATCTAGAAATAGAAAATATATAATTATTATTATCTTCGACCTGTTCAACATATTAAGAAGGAAAATAATCTTTTGGTTCACTCCAGTCACTTGCAACTTGGATGGAAAATTTTGATTTTGCATAAAAATCTGCAGTTCGGTAATAAATCAATTTTTGCTAGGACTTTTAGGCTGCAAGAAACAATTAAGAGCTGAAGAAACAATTCTTAAAATGATTTCTAATTTCCTAGTTTCATTGATAAAATTAAACGGTGGAACAACCCGACTCGTCAAAATGACGGATTCTTTATTTTATCAATGTGGAGACTGTAAACATTTAATTAGACATTTAAATAGACGCTTTTAGATCTAGTGTAGATTTTGATCTAGTGTTCATTTTGTGGAATGTTTATCCGATAGTTCGTCAGTCATGATGTTAATGAATTTTTTATTATAGCAGATTACGCGAACGAGAACAACCCCAGAAAGTTTCGTATTGGCTGTTCATTGTTAATTCATGGTGTATTCTGATTTTGTACATTGAATTATTTAAAATTTAACCAAAATGAGTTTGAAGGAATTAATTAAGGCAAACATTGAACAGACACATTGTTCAAGCCTTTGTTCAACGCCACACGCGTTCAGCAGAAATTTCATCTCATTTATTTAAAAAATGAGCTAACATTTTCGTGTAAAAAAACGTGGAAATAATTTTCTGATTTTTTAGCTATGATATACCATACCTGCAACTCGAACAAAAATTGTAAATAATAATTGTGATGAAGCGTAATTTGTTTGTGCTGCGGTACAGAAGATTGTCGTTTCGTAATTACTCTCTTACGATCATTTTCATAACGCTAGAAAGTGGCCTTGATAAATTGCATTCTGAAAATGCGCTTCTGTATTCTCCTTATTTCGAAATTGTCGGTCACTTAAAAAACTTGCGAAACTTCTAAATAAATGGAAGTTCTGATGCAATTAAGACTGAGGAACGGGGGATAATGGAACTTGGAATTTTAACTGTTGCAGTTTTCGTTGTTATTTGCGCGAAAGGAGCTTTCGCATTGTCGCATAATAAGATCGCGGGCTCGCGTTTTACTATAACTGGTCGCACTTTTTAACTTCTCGTGCATTATCTGCATTTCGCTGCATCTGCTACCGCTCTTGCGGATTAACTTCATAAATTCTAATAACTCGACTGCGCATCTTCTGCGCGGTCAAAAATTCGAATGAATCAATTTACAAAAATTCAACTTGAATAGAAATTTATTTCTTCTATTATAAATTCCATTATCACGATGGCGACGCGAAAACTACTGTGAATTATAAAATAGATTAGTTTGTTCTGTTTTGCACGGTCGCGAGTGTCAAATCCGCGCTTTGTTAATAACAGTTTTAGAAAGTCATATACTCTTACTGTAAATAAACGTGCACTATTTACAGCCATTAAGCTTCGTTGTGTATAAAACAAAAATAATTCGCATTATTCGTTTTAGTTAATCGCTTTACTTAAGAATATATATATAAAAATTAGTCTAGGATAATTAACGATGCCTTCTTTTGCAGATTTATTATACTGTTGATATTACAACTAGAGACCATCAGATATGAGTAAAATAAATTTTTCTATTTACTATAGCAATTATAGAATTATAGAATTGTTCGATAAATTTATTTCCTTGGACAGGTATTGTAATAAAAATCGCTGAAAATCTCAGTGAAAAAAACCAGCGTCAAAAATCTGTAGTAAACTTAAATTATTATTCTTTGGACTGTGTCGATAGTTGTAGAAGACCCTGCGCCTGAAAATAGAAGGTAGGGCACAGAGGAGCACTGTCAACGACATGAATCTCTCTGACAGAAATCACTGACTAAAATTGGAGCACCGTTCCCTGTTAAGAGTTCGCCGCGGTTTCTTCGAGCGGCCATAACGGTGAATAATTAGAAAAAGCTGAATCACTCAAGATTAATAGCGAACTTTATCGTCGGATTCCAGATCGTCTCGACGATGCATCCACTTTGCGCAACGAATAAATCTCGTCGGAAGGCAATACCCATCGACTTTTACCAAACAGATGTTTTTCCCCGTATACAAAACAGACACGATGTAATTAAGCGTTCGACTCGATGGATCCGGCGTTCCTTACGGGACCAGTAATTAAGTGGCAGATATCGTGGCGAGGACATCGCCGATATCACGGTTCTTGCACGTCGATATCTCGATCCGTACCACGCACCTTTATTATTCTTCGTGAATTCGTGGAAACCTCGCTGATTGCTCTTCTCGGCTCCGACAGTGACAAATCAAGACCGAACGAGAACGTGATGAAGAGTTACTTTCCCAACAAGAAGATTTAACGCGCTACTAGCGCTACTAGCTTTTTAGAGTGGTATTTCAAAAAGAACGCTAAATTCCCGATTCTCGAAAAACTGTCGAAATTCTGATAAATAACATAACCACAAGCCTGGACTCACTTTAAAGCTTAAAGCCTGCACTTCCGCACAGCAATGCTCATTTTCTTTTTAATTTTCTTTTCTCAGATTTTTCCTAAAAAATTCCAAAAATTGAAACCTCAATTTCTCCTCAAAGTTGTTGACTACTATTTCCTCAAGTCAAATCGCGTTTTAGACCAGTCGAGAATGCAGGAACATATTGTTAACAAATTCATTAGTTCATAGTAATCACCTGTTTAGAATACAACGTCATAGCGTCGTTATGGTCGCGCGTGGTATATTTTCAAACTTTTTACCAGCACGATAATCGTGTAAAAAGGTGGAACTTGAATGCTAAGCAGCGAAACTAGTTTATCACATCGATTAGGGACAGCAGAAAACAATTTTTTTTGGCTCGTTATCAAATGGCAAAAAACGAATTCCGAATGCAAAACGAACGGTAGGTGAAAGAAATTTTTTCCCCTCTATTCGATACACCATTACATGGTCAAGAAACGGATTCCGAATGCAAAATGAACGATAAACGGTGATGAGGATGTTCAGCCAACTGGTCGTGCGCAATATGTGTGCGGTTTCGCATGACGAGGGAGAGCTCATCAATTCGTTTAATTAACTCGTTAGGAATGAAAATAAATAAAAGCCTTAAGCGATGACGGAGGGTGATGCTGAAAGCATTTGTGCGTAATTTCTTCCTTGTTGGACGGTGTCGTCCGGTAACAAAATCTGAACCAGGATGCGGAAACTGGAAGCAAATATTTTATGAAATATTTTGGATTGCAGCTCATACAAGAGCGCTTCAAATTCCTGTGTAATAACTATCCCCGAAAAATTCATTCCAACACAGGACTATTAATTTATAACAGAATTACTAGGATTAGAAGAATTATAGACACCCGTAACTCAAAACTTAAACTTGGTAATCGATTGTTGCTTCGTTGTCTAAAAGATCAACGCAACTTAGTCTATTGTGTACATTCTTCTAACTATTACAATGTATATAATTATAATAATTCCGCCCTACTTAATGAAAGCCACATTGATATTGATTTTGGTCGAACCGTGGTTGAATCCAGAAATCTCAACCTCTTAATTGATCAGCTCTTACTTGAAAATGGTGCACTCTCCATATTCACTGATGGTAGTAAAAGTCACAATTTGAATTTATCAGTAGTGAGAAGTAGTGATAAATAGAAATGCATCCATATTTACAGCTGAATGTATCGCACTTATGGATGCTGTGGACGTTGCCCTCAATAGCAAAGATCAACGTTTTATTATATTTTCTGATTCCTTAAGCTGTCTGACATCCCTTAGATATCCCTCTACTAATATTAGCCTTAACCCTTACATACTCTCTATCAAGAATAAAATTTATGAACACCGCACAAAATATCCTGATTCCAATGAAATTCAATTTTACTGGATACCGTCCCATCTGGTAATTTATGGTAATGAAAATGCTGATGAATCAGCCAATATTGCCAGGAACAGTGCTGATTCAGATTGCTCTCTCAAAATACCGTATACTGATTTAAAAGAAATCTCTAAATCACGTGCTTTCAATAAAACCAATGAATACATAGTTACTGAAGGTCGATTCAAGGCCAGAAACTACTTTGAACATTTTCGCGACGAAAGAAGGAAACCTTGGTACACGGGGAAAAATTTATCTCGAGAAATCATTGTGACCACCAAAAGAATTAGATCTGGTCATTATAGTCTGATCTTCTCTCTAGCTAAAATCAATGTGGTAAATAACCCTGACTGTTCATGTAGTTACGAGACACAGGATATTGATCATGTCTTATGGCAATGTTCTCTATATGATACGCACAGATTGAAATTTATATACAACCTGAGATTACGGGTTTTTTTTTTCTTCCCGTATCGTGTAATGTACTACTCCACAGATATACAAATACTCTATTTAATATTTTATGTTCCTTCCTGAAAGATTGTGGATTGTCTATATAATGTCATAATCACGTCCATTACCAATTAAGCGACTCCAACTGGTATGTATCTATTACGTTACCTTCACATTAGTACAAGATTATTATTGTATTATAATATTATGTATGTATAATAAGTTTATCCTTTCGTTCTTTAATTTATCTTGAGGAAATAATAACCAAACTGAGTTTCACTGTAAACACAAGATTAAAATTTTATTCGCTATTTACAACAGTTATCTACATTATTTACATCACATTACGTTACATTACATTCCTACCTGTAAATACAACAAACGACATTAAAAGCTATTATTCCACAATCCTAATCAATTATATTTTGTAATACACGTGGCTTTTCTCTCTTTCATATGCAATACAGACTGCAGAATAACCTGTTATCGGAGGTTACGACTGTACAATAAAAGAAAAAAATATTTTGGAAACCGTCACAGGTAGGGGAACAGATTAAAAGGAAAATTTGCGTGATTTCGGTATCGCTGTTCGTGACGACCGACTCCCGTTCGAACAATCGAACCCCGAGACAGGCTGAAAACCGTGGAAAAAAATAATTCGGTCGATCCGGCGGCAAGAGTGATCGAACCGCTGGGCGTTTGCGTTTCCAGCGCGCGGCTCCTGCTAATTACACGGACGTTGATGGCTGCAGACGTTTCTAGTCCCGTTCCTCGGCAAGGACCGGGGCTGTACCGTGGTCAGGTGTATCGCGATGTCTCGGTGCGCGCATCAGGCGCAGCGCAAGCGTGTCCAGCATTGGAACTAGTCCGGGGCACACACGCTCTCCGGTCCGGGATCGGGTGTGGCCAATTGAAAGCGGAATAAATCTATGCCTGGGACCTGTCGCCCCCACGTGTACATCGACCGGGTGCCGGATACCGTGATTCATCGCCGCGTATTTGCGATAACGAAAGTTATGCCTCTCGTCACTCGCGCATGTCAACGGACGGATCCTTACGGTCAATGCATAGGCACGGGGAGAAGTTATTACGTCGGAACGGTGAATTCTGCCGAGTCAGGGCACACCGGGTTCGTTAAAACGAAACCTGTTCCCCGTGGTCGGTGTCGTCGACGTCAGCCACGTTGATCGTGGAACACATCCTCCGCTTCCCGTCTGATCTAACTTTTAATTGGACAACGGAATGCGTCATAAAACAGCCGCTCCAAACGTGAAATATATAGATATATACATCTACGGACGCGTCCCGTGCCGTTTTCACGTTTTCGGTTTCTTGCGTTCCCTTTCCGCTCGTTTTCCATTATTCGCGGTATCGTTTCGGATTCCTATGGATTCCGCGGCAGTGACTAATTGGTCGATCGAGAACGCTGCATCAATATCGATACCTGCGCGCATTTTATGCCCTCCCTTCCCCTTCCCCCTTTTTCCCTTTTACCCGCCATGTATGTACCACTGAGTGGTGTCTTGTTCGTAATTAACTCTGTCCACCCTAATGGCAACGCTTCCGTGATGCACACCGGCCGTCATAAATATCGGACATTTCCTGTCGAGGCAGAGACGACCGGGGACGAACAATTCCATTTCGTACTATTATCGCGCAAAATTTATTATGCTTACGGGAAATATTTTTGTATACAAATTTTACACTGTTGTCCGGCATTTTTAATTTTTAAGTGTCACTTAAGTTACATTATAATGAGGAACGGAAACCGGAGAAAGTGGCATGACAGTAACACACTGTTCTCGTTCAGATTAAAATATTTATTAGAAAAGTATATAATAAGTGGATTGCGGATCTTTATGCAGAATGAAAATTGTTTGCCTCGTTTACAAGTAACAGGGGCCAAGTAAAAATTCCTTTCTTCTTTTAATAATGTTGACAAGCTTACACCAACATATTAATATCCTTAAATATTTTTAATCTCTTCATTGCTTCAATTTGCAACTACTCATTCTTGGCATAAATGCATAAAATCCACAGTCTAGCAATGAGAGATGAAATAGATGTCGAGAATAATGAAAATAATAATAATGTGGTCAGATTTATTTAAAGGATTTTTGTGCCTGAGTACTTGTACTGCTAGTGTTGTACCTGAAGATGACCGAAATAAATAAATGTATTATTCGAAGCATTCTTCTTTTGGACTCGTGCTTGACAATTTTTAAAGATTACATAGCCTGAAATGGAAACCTTGTGCGAATAAATTTCATTCTACATTTTCCACTTACTCTTCCATAAATAATCTCCACTTTCTCGGTTTTACCAGACCTCCCATTAACCTGCCGTATTATTAAACCCCGAGATACTACCACTGTAACATTGCTCTTTTCTATACTATCATTTCTTGTACTGCTATTCTTTACTTAGCAGAATTTCCAATTATAAAGAATCTTTTGAAAAATTTAAATAAAGAACAGGAAATTAGACAAAATAATTACTTCCATTTTCCGTCTTCCATTTGCTTGTCCAGTTTATAGATACTTAGGACACCAAGATCCCGATGTTGTCCTTTTCATTTCTATCATTTTAAATACAATTCTTGTTTCATAATGTTTCCATCTCGAAGGATTTTTCTTCAGACTTTAAATAAGCAACTGAAAAGTAGGTCAAAGCTTTTGAAAACGAGGGTCTAAGTACTATTATAACTCTCTGCCTCTTGATAGCTGCGAACTCCCATCGCTTCCTTCATTAAAACACGCCGCGATAACTTCCTGGAGTATTTTCAATCAAATAACGAAATTTTAATTGATTCTTTACTGTTTCATACAATTAATTAGTTTTGCTTCATTGAACGAAACTGCAATCAACATATCGTGTAATTGTTTGTTACCTTACTCCGAATAAAATAATTAGCAAAGTGCCGATATGACAAGAAGCACACGTTAACCTGTGAAAATGAGGGATAGACGGGGGTTAACCTTTTGCACTCCTTTGTGGCCGCTGAGGTGACGTTTAACAGGTGTTCACAAAATTCCAAAGTGCAAAGGGCTAAAACAGGCAGAATCGTGTCTCGCGTCAAAAATTTTTGCTTTCGAATGAAAAATTGTATCCGAATAAAAAATGATGCCGTTCGTATACACGAGTAACGCGACACAATGAACGCGTTAACCGGGAACGGCACACCGGTTGCGACCAACCCGGAACGTTGCGCCGAACGCAGAGGCCAGAACTCGATCGTCCATTTGCCTGATCTATTTGATCAGATCAGCCGAAAACGCGTTTCGCTTTTGCGCCGCGGTTTATTATCGGCCGCGTACTCGCGGCAACGTTCCGCGAAATGCGAATCATCGCGACGGATAACGAGCTATTTGAACGTGACGTTTTGCGCGATTCGTTCTCCGGCTTTTTCGCCGTGTGTGCCGCGAACACTTTTTGCTTCTGCCCCGACAGGGAATGTACTGGATCAACGCGCGATGAAAACGAGTGGAAACGAAACGAAACGACGGGAGGGGGGCGGGGAGGGGGGTTGGTGGAAAGGATCGGGGAATGACGCGCCGCGTCACGTTCCCCGTGCCAAGGAGCGATATCATTGCTGTTATTTGTCTTCGCCGGCGAGGAGGTTTCACTTTGACTCGTTTTGCTATTCCGGTTGCGTCACGGAACTTCCATGTTTATGAAATGGCTCGTCGCGCGCGGTAGCGAACTCAGAAATAACGTAAATCCGACGGAGTAAAACGAGCCGAGTAGAATGCAAATCCTCCGGCTCTCCCCGGCCAACCTCCGGCGACGCGTCATAAATACAGCGCCGGTCAAAAGAAACTTCGAAAGATGGATGCACGAACCGAAGTACAGTGATTTCTCTATATATGTCACCAAGGCCTGGATGATAAACGTCGCGGGATTATTTCCGCTACCGCGGGGTATACCCCGTGAGGGGCCGCGAAGATCGAAACGCGTCACGTGACCGGGTCGCGGCGGAAGAGCGGAGAACAAGTCTTGACAACACTGAGCCTGCACGCCTTCCCCGAAAAACCTAATCTAAACCTAAGCAAAATTCATTTGAAATGACGGATTACGATGTAGTGGACCTAACTGTTTTTTTTTTTTTATAAATGTCTCGAAAACTGAGGTCGAACTGCGATAACATACATCAGGAAAAGTTGAGATAAGTAGATAACATAAAACTCATCAGAATCGGTCAGGACACTTGTTTCTAGATCGTTAACCTGTCGTGTTTATTTTGTGGTTATAGTGATTAGAAATTCTACATTGTTCATTAAAAAAGAAAGCCGTGAAGGAAATATAACAATTACAGGTCGCTACGCTTTATTATAAACATAAACGCTCTAGGAAAGCATGTATGCAAACTCGCGGGAATTATTGCGATTACATAAAATAGTTTGGACAGCAAAAAGTTTTTTCATTCAAACTCCTCTGCGCGAAACAGGAAATTCATATGCAGCAACCTACCATTAGATTAAACGGAATTCCGTGTTGGACGGAGGGTTAATATTTATTTGATTTGTGAATAAATTATAAATTATGAGTAAAAGCCAACTTTCTCAATAAGAAATTAATTTGTTTCGCATTCCACTTCCTCGTTAATTTCTGATTTAATTTCTACTTGTTTGATATGTCTACAATGTGATTTAATATACTTTACATTCTCTTCATTAGTCACGTCATTTACAATGCAATTTCATTTACTTCATATTCTTCATCATATTTTTTCATTAATCATAATCTATATTACGTGACGTTGTGATATGATTCTGTTATTCATTATTATTTTAATATTCGAAAATGACAGATTCTGAAAATTTCAATTTCCGATTCTTAAGATTGTGAAGACACGTTCATCGAACATTATTTTCATAAATTTACAAATACGTCCTGGCTATTTTTCAAAATCAAGGGAAAACAGTCATGTTTTCTGTTCGGTAGATGTAGGCCTGGAACGAGCGGAAAAAAGATATAAAAATATAAATTCGAGCAGAATTTTTTCAAAACCAAAAAGGATTTTTTCTTTTTATTCTACGTATCGGCGAGCACGGGCAGGCAAACAGTTTCCCTCGTTCAATATCATAAGGAACGAAAGTGTACGCTAATACGCTTTGTCCACTATTACGGTATTAAAACATAGATAACGTCAGACAAAAGGGAGAAAAGGCATAGAATTCAGAGATAGGCTACAGGATGCTTTCCGCGTCGTGATTAAAGTTACGTACATACGTAAAGGTTGATGTATCTAGCTTCAGTGTGTTGGCCAGCGCTAAGAGGGATGGAGAGAAACGAAGGGATTGGAGCTCGTCGACTGTGATGAAGGGTGGGGGCGGGGGAGACGGGGTGGATAGAGGTGGATAGAGGATGGTGGTGGGAAGGGTGAATGAATGAAACCATTCAGGTAACATGTTTATGCGCTCATCGCCGGAATGAAACAGGCCTGCATGCCGATCGGCACGAGCAACAATCCGGGAAGCAGATGGCACAGCCAGAGGAACGGATTATACCGGTTGTTCGGACGATAATAATAAAGTGCATAATCTTGTACAATAAATGGGAGCGGCTGATATTGGTGCACGGCGAACCGGCATAATGACACTTGCCAGTTGCTGGAAGCGTGTACGCTATTTTAAAATATCGTGTAATTTTAAGATTAGAGCGGAGACCGCTGCCTCGGTCATTATACGCTCCCAGGGCAGGTTGCGGCCGATTTCCCTCTCGACAATCAAGAAAAAAAAATACGTTAGACGGATAGGCCAGGACTCGATTTTCCAATTTGTGCTTGTTCCTCATCAACTATACACGCACGCGTCACGCTTGTTTCTGCGGGACACAATTTGCTGTCCAATAAAATCAAACTTTTTTCGAGTTTTGCAATATCTGTTGGGTGATTCTTGTACAGTTTGTCATTCTGAAATCAAATCCGAAAGCAGAATTGATCTATGACGCAACGTTTTCGAAAAATATTGGTTATTGTAAAAATGCACGATTTTGATAAAAAATGACGTGTTACGCAAAAACTAAACACGCGAGAAAGTTCAAGTTTGGGTGAAGAGGTAGAGAGGACTCTCCTATACATATCCATATAGCCAATTATATTTGTAT